>BQNB010021626.1:0-64017 GCA_026074375.1 Tanacetum coccineum | reverse complement strand
ATGTGTCGTTTTTCGATTTTAAATAATCAATGTGCGGTGCGATGCGGGTTTTGTGGTGCGGTTTTACGGGTAAAACCGCAACCGCACCGCATTTGCGGTTTTTCTTTTTTCTTAAAACCGATACACCGGTTTTTGCCGTGGTGTGGTTTTTTGTGGTTTTTGCGGTTTTGCGGTTTGCGGTGCGGTTTCTGCTCACCCCTAATATCCATGGCTGGTTTCTTTTCTCTGGTTTCGTGGATGAGAAATATGATGAAGATGATTTTAAATTGGGAAGTGGGAAAGTGGAGTACCAAAGTTAGCCGATGGACATTAATAATATGATATAATTTAATATTTTTATATTTTCAGTAAGACCACAACAAAAGGCCTCTAAGACTTTCACTTTCATACCTCGACCCTATAAGGCATAGGGACATACATATGAGAAGTTAGAAATGAAACCTAACACTAAAACTATTATAAATATAACATAAATCAAACGAAACTAAATAGCAGCAAACCAGAAAGTTCAAAATTTGCATGCCATACTTGGATTTATGCACCATTCGTTCCACGAAAATATAGCTCCATCCGCTCTATTTAACACCCACAAAAAGGATAACACTTGAAGTTCATCATAAATTCTTGCAAGATTCGTGACTTTGTTCTCGAATATTCTTCTATTTTATAGCCCGTTTTACCTTTTTGCTACGTGTTTATGATTTACAAGTAATAATAGATTACAAGCTGAGTTGATCTTATTTAAGAAAATTGTTAGGGTATATCGCACCTGCACACACCTCTCGAACAAACAAAGAACACAAACAAGGCTTACGGAAAGAATTGTGGAACGTAAATCGACACAAGATATAACGTGGTATTTACGACTAAGGAAGTCGTAGCAGTCCACGCGGTCAAACCAAAGAGATTTTATTATTGTGGTACACACACACACACAAAAGATACAATTTACAATTACAATGAGGGGGTATTTATAAGTGTGAAACCTTAATCCTATCTTGCTCCTCAAGTCGCATCTTAAAGCCCGGGCAAACTACATATGGGTCAAGCCAATCTTCCAGAAGTTTTTGCCCAGTAGAGAGGGAGCCTCTGACCGCCTGTCGGAGCATCCGATCGGAGCCTAGCTTTCGGAGCCTATTTCTTGGAGCCTATTTCTCGGAGCCTTTTTCAATCTCGTTTTGCTCTACTTAAGAGTAGGATCCCAAGGAGCTTCTACGTAAGTAAAGTCCTACCTTCGTTACGCTTCGTCAGAATAACATCGGAGCCTTCTGCTCGGAGCCTAGAGGCTTCTGCTTAGATCTTAGATCAGTCTTCACAACTCAACAATCTCTCACTTGGAGGCTGATCACTTTACTGCTCTCTATCTCAAGTAATCTCTGTAAACTTCAAACCATATTTCCTTCAATAATGCTACTGCTCTAACCTTCCTATACCGCCAAACATACGGAACACGCTACACTAACCAAACACAGGGCTAGGAGACTTTCGATACAAGGTATTCTGAACCAACATTATCAAACTGGGAATAACCTCTCTTTCTGGTAAAACACCAACCTCCGTTCATCAGTAATCTCGGAGGCCAGTTGAAGCTGCGCAAAGCTTCAACTTCTCTGTTGTCACCACCTTGGTGAGCATATATGCAGGGTTCTTTTCTCCAAGAATCTTCTTCAAAGATAAGGTCCCTTCACTTACCAATTCTCGGATGTAGTGATATCTTATAGTTATGTGTTTCGTTCGACCATGAAACACTGGATTCTTCGCGAGATGAATAGCACTCTGGTTGTCGTAATACAGAACACACTATGTCTGGGCTTTGTCTAACTCTTCAAGAAAATTCTTTAACCATACCAACTCTTTGCCAGCCTCTGCAATAGCCATATACTTGGCTTTGGTAGTTGACATAGCGACACACTTCTGAATTCTAGACATCCAACTAACTGTTGTACCACCCACTATGAAAACATAACCCGTAGTACTCTTGCCCAAATCTAAGCAACCTCCATAGTCTGAATCATAGATCCTTCTAAGACAACCTCTTTTCTGCTAAAATAGAGGGTAACCTTCGAAGTACCTTTCAAGTAGCGTAGCAGCCACTTGACAGCTTCCCAATGCTCCAATCTAGGTTAGACATGAATCTGCTAACAACTCCCATTGCATGAGCTAAATCTGGCCTTTTACACACCATAGCGTACATCGCACTGCTAGCTGTTGAAGCATAAGGAACCTTAGCCATTCTTCGTCTAGAAGCCTCCGTCTTGGATGTTTGTTTCTTACTGAGCTTAAACTGTTCTCCCAACGGTTGACATCTAGCCTCTACATCCTTCTTGTTAAACTTCTATAACACCTTCCCTGTGTATTTATCTTGGGATAGCCTTAGAGTACCCTTCATTCTATCTCTAATGATGCTCATGCCTAGAATCTGCTTTGCGGAACCTAAATCCTTCATCTTGAATTCTTTAGACAACTGTCTCTTAAGCTTTTTGATTTCTGCCATGTCGATGCTTGTAACCAACATGCCATCAACATATAACATTAATATAATAAAGGACGAACCAACTTTCTACAAGCAGCAACAATGGTCCATAGGACATCTCTTGTACCCTGTCCTCTACATAAAATTGTTAAACTTCAAGTACCATTGTCTCGGTGCTTGCTTTAATCCGTGTAGACTTTTCTTCAACTTGCACATGAGGTTTTCTTCTTTCCCAGCTGACTAAAAACCTTCTGGTTGTGCCATGTAGATGTCTTCATCAAGGCCACCATGTAAGATGGCTATCTTGACATCTAATTACTCTAGATGCAAGTCATCTGAGGCTACAATACTCAAGACCAACTTGATTGTAGTCATCTTCACAACTGGAGAGAAGATCTCATTGTAGTCTACTCCCCGTTTCTGTTGGAAACCCTTAACTACCAATCGAGCCTTGTATCTTTTCATGCCATCATGCTATTCTTTAATCCCACACACCCACTTGCTCTGTAATGCCTTCTTTCCTGCTGGTAATCTGACTAAGGACCAAGTCTGGTTCTTTTCAAGTGAACTTATCTCTTCATTTATAGCCTTCTTCCACTGTACGGATTCTTTGCTACTCAAGGCTTCTGAATAAGACTCTGGTTCATCATTCTTTGTCAGTACCAAATAGTTTGCTAATGGAGAGTACCTTACCAGAGCCCCAGAATCTTTGCTGGACCTTCTTACCTGTGGAGTTTCAGAGCCTCCCTCCTCTGAGGATGCTCCGTCTTCAAAGTCTTCTTCAACTGATCTTCCAATATCCTCGAAGCTCCTATTGTTTTTGGACCCCTCACTCGTATCTGAGATCCCACTTGGGCTCTGAGTGATTTTTGAACTCAACCCATGCTCTGCAACTATGCTATTATTTGCAAGGTTCTTTGGAGAGTCTTATAATACCACTTGATCCTTCTGATTTGGCTTTGTTAAGTTACTAGAATTTGTTGCAGCCTTGGCTCCATATAGAGAGTCCTCATTAAATGTGACATCTCTGCTTTAGATGACCTTATGACCCTTCGAATCCCAAAAGCAATATCCCATCTCATCTGAGCCATAGCCTGTGAATGTGCACTTCATAGACTTTGCATCTAGCTTATCTCTTGCAATATCTTTTACTTTAACGTAGGAGTCACACCCAAATACCCTCAAGTGTACGAGACTAACTTCCTTCCTTTGCCATTCCTCTTTTGGAATTCAAAACCCTAAAGGCACGGAGGGTCCGCGATTAATTAAGTAAGCTGCCGTAGTAACTGAACCTTCCCAGAACATCTTTGGGAGCCCTGCATGAAGCCTCATACTCTTCGCCCTCTCATTCAATGTTCGGTTCATTCTTTCAGCAACACCATTCTGTTGAGGTGTTTCTGGGACTGTTTTCAGCATCTTAATCCAGTTCTCAGCACAATACTTAATAAACTCTCTGCTACTATACTCTCCACCATTATCGAATTTCAAATACTTCACTCGAAGGTTTGTTTCATTCTCCACCGCAGCCTTCCACTTCTTAAAAGTGTTGAATACCTCAGATTTATTTTTAAGAAAATAAACCCATACCTTTCTGCTGCTGTCATCGAGAAGGGTAACATAGTAGCGGGATCCGCCTATTGATGCAACAAATGTAGGTCCATAGACATATGTATGAACTAACTCGAGCCTTTGTAGTTTCTTTGTATTCCCAGACTTTACAAAGCTTACCTTATTTTGTTTCCCCAATACACATGGCTCACAAAAGCCTACAACAACCTTCTATGAATCTAGAATCCTACATTTCGAAGCTAGAATCTTCATACCCTTCTCACTCATGTGCCCAAGCCTCTGATGCCATAAAGTTGTGTTTCCCCTACCATCAATAGATGCGTTAATCCCATTGGAGGGTACCTCAACCATATACAGGCTTCCACGTTTGTTTCCATGAGCTACCACCAAACTAACTTTAGTAACCTTCTACTGCTGGTCTCCGAAGCCTACATGGTAACCTTCCTCATCAAGCTTCCTAACAAAGATTAAGCCTTAGGCTTGGAATGTACCTAACATCCTTCAGAGTTCAACTTGTACCAAAAGAAGTTTTGAGGACAACACCCCCAACTCATGCAATATCTAGAGTCTTGTCATTTGTTAAACGAACCTTATTGGAGCGTAGCCTGAACCTTTCTAAATCTTCTTTGCAAAAGGTAGCATGGAACGATGCACCAGAATCCATAATATGATCATCAATCGTATTCTCAACGCAACATACCAATGCGTCATCATAGTCACTAACTGCCATGTGAACCTCTTTATCCTTCGAGGCTACAATATTCAGACACTGATTTTGAAAGTGACCCTTCTGGTTGCAATTCCAACACGTGATATCCTGCATGTTCTTGGACTGACCTCTCTTCTTTGATTTCAATCTACCTCTGTTCTGCTTCTTGCTTCTGCCCTATGTCTTGCTTTCCACCCCTGCCTTTGTCTTCTGCACTTATGAGAGAGTTCGAGTATTCTTCGGATGTATTCCTATGGATATCTTCCCCAAGAATTAAATCACAAATGTTATCGAACTTAAGCTTAGTAGTTCTGGTTGAACCACTAACTGCTGTAACAGTGCCTGACTAGCTCTTGGGCAACGAAGAGAGTAACAATAGAACTTGTACTTCATCATCGAATTTAATATCAACCGACATCAACCTTGATAGGATTGAATTAAACTCGTTTACATGATCTGCAACGGAGGCTCCTTCCTTCATCTTAGTATTAACCAACTGTCGAATAAGAAACACCTTATATGACGCACTATGTTTATCTTACATATTAGACAGAGCCTTAATCAAGACGTATGTAGTCTTCTCATTGACAACGTTGTAGGCTACGTTCTTCGCTAATGATAGCCTAACCACACCCAGAGCCTGCCTATCTAGCAAGGTCCAGTCTTCAGCCTTTATGTCTGTAGGTTTAGCTTCAGCCAAAGGCTCGTGAAGCTTCTTCTGATACAAATAGTCTTCTATCTGCATCTTCCAGAACCCAAAATCGTGACCATCAAACTTGTCGATCTTTATTTTACCGTCTTCTGCCATTGTTTATCGTAACCTGGCTCTGATACCACTTTGTTAGGGTATATCACACCTACACACACCTCTCGAACAAACAAAGAACACAAACAAGGCTTACACAAATGAATTGCGGAATGTAAATCGACACAAGATATAACATGGTATCTACGACTAGGGAAGTCATAGCAGTCCACGGGGTCAAACCAGAGAGATTTCTTATTGTGGTACGCACACACACAAGAGATACATGTTACAATTACAATGAGGAGGTATTTATAGGTGTGAAACCCTAATCCTATCTTGCTCATTAAGTCTCATCTTAAATCTCGGGCAAACTACATATGGGCTAAGCCCATCTTTCAAAAGTTTCTGCCCAGCAGGGAGGGAGCCTAGCTTTCGGAGCCTATTTCTCGAAGCCTATTTCTTGGAGCCTTTGTCAATTTTCTTCTGCTCTATTTAAGAATAGGATCCCAAAGAGCTTCTACGTAAGTAGAGTCCTACCTCCGTTACGCTTAGTCAAATCAACATCGGAGCCTTCTGCTCGGAGCCTAGATCAGTCTTTACAACTCAACAGAAATGCATTATGAGCTGGATTTCGTTTTATTTACACCACTCTTTTAGTTAATGTTAATTGCCTAATATAAGTACTTTATATTCGTTTAATTAATATTGACCCGACTAGACCCATTTTGAATTTCACTACAATAAAGTTTCATTCGTTATCGAAGTTGCCCTCGTCGACTAGATTTCCTAGCTCCACCACTTAAACCCAAGTGTCGTGCGTTATTTTTTCGGATGTCACGTGCAGATTCATAATATTCATCAAGTATTTATGATCCTAGCTTGTGCCATGATACCAAAAAAATTTACCAACCGAATTAACCAATTCAAGGGTCTGTTTCATTTGTGATTATGTCTATCTGGTATCAGTAGTTCATTATTTTCTGACAAACTATCCAAACATGCTATCAAAAATATGTTAAGGACTATGTTAAAATTGATAATGAAGAAATGTATGTTATCTTTCAATCAAACTAGTTTTAGATCATGTGCGCATATAGTGTTTTGATAAACTGATGGAGTTTTAACACAAGTCTAATTTAGTGAACATTTGTATATTTTTATTTATAAATACCTATAGACAATTTTTAATGATCATCTTCATCAATATTTATTTTTATTCATCGTTAGATTTGTTTTTGTCAATAGTTTTTATATCGATTAATATTATGTATATTTTTTGTTGGACGAAGGATTCGACAATGTTTAGCTGTCAGTTTGCTGATATTGTTATTTAAAATTAACTATTGATCGTGTTGTAGACATTATGCTTGTTTAATAGCACCTAAAGACACTTGATGAACTTAAAGATAAAGTTCAAAATATATTTCTATTTGAACTTTAAAAAGAAGTTATATGAGTCGTTGTTATATGTAAATCTTTTATATTTATTTTCATATCACGGTAACTCGTACTTTCGTCTTGATATTTATATTTTCATTAATAAGAATATTAGCAGTATTTAATATTTAAACCCATGCACGCATGGGTTAAAGAATAAAAATATAACATGAGTCGTTATTGATGAGGTATAGTCTCCCTCAGAAGTCCGGAGAAGAGACGTAACTTGGAAACTTCTGCCAATCTAGCACGGGCTGAGCCAAGCAAATGCTCCAGAGAAACTGACATGTCAAAAGACACGTCAGGTCCGGAGCCACTAGAAGGACTCCGAAGAAGCTGGTATGTCGAGGGACAGATCAGGTCCGGAGTCGTTAGCTCTGTCCTAGCGTAGCAGTATCAGGAGACGGTCCGACAAAGGTACAATCCTTATTTAGGACCACTGTCCTTGAAGGGACACGTAGCCGATAATCGTACCAAGGTAAAGCACCACTATTGTGTCATGTAGTGAATCCCAAACAGTATAAAGAGGGGAGTTAATTTCCCTAGGATGATACACAACAACTATTCCGGACCATATTATACATTCTCCGCAATTATCTCATATCACCATACTTACTCTTACGCCAGAGTTGGTCCCGGAATAACACCTTGAGGTGAGCTAATGGTATTCTTTCTTATTTTCGGATAGGATACGAAGGAGTAAGCTCCGGAGAAGCTAAGCTGATCTCTATATTCATGAATGCTGAGGTCTCTTTTACCAAGCTCAAGAAGCCCACGTAAATTTACCTCAACATTTGGGGCCATCCGTGTGACCCCCGTCCCAATCTACCTGAGCTTGAAGAAAAACAAAAAACGTGGCTGACTCGCAGCCACCGAAAGAGGAGGTCAGGGGAATAAATTCGAAGGGTAAGGGGACGGGAACACGAAGAGGGTTTATCGTACTATTTCCGCTCGACCCCCACCACCCTCCTTCAACTTTCATTAGCCAAAAGAAGAATATATTAAAGACGAGAAGGGCAAGACCAAATGTGAAATTGGAATTTCAAGGGAAACCCTATTCGTTACTTGTTTTGAAGCATATCCTAGCATCGGTCGGTCAGCAGGTGGGATGTGACCGAACGAATGGTTCCAACGGACAAAGGAATGACGCTAGTCGAAAGAAAAAACGCGAAAATAAAGATACTAAAAAGTCGGACCTTACAAGGTTGGTCCGACGCAGAACCACAGTGGGAATGATCAGGGGAAAAATAAATCGAAAAAGGTCTTACGGGCAGATGGAACGATGGATGGACAACGAGATATCATTTCCTTCCGTACAAGGATGTCAGTTGGTCGACTCTCCTATCATAGTCGAAGCACTCATCGAGGGTTTTCAGGTCCGATGGATATATGTAGATGGGGGAAGCTCTTCAGAGGTTATGTATGAGCACTGCTTCCGAAATCTATGGACTGAAACAAAAGCAAGACTTATAGAATCGAGAACACCGTTGGTAGGGTTCTCCGAAGAAGTGAACTATCCGATGGGGGTCATTAACCTCAATGTGACCATGGGAGAACCCGGAAAGCTCCGGACGGTCACAATGGAATTCGTAGTGGTCAAAAGTCATTCCCCTTATAATGTCATACTAGGAAGGACCGCCTTGAGAAGCTTAGGAGCAGTAGCCTCCACCATCCACTCAATGATAAAGTTCCATACGGACAACGAAATCGCAACAATGGTGACCAAGAGAGAAACCCTTCAGGAGTGCCGGAGGATGGAAGAAGCACAAGGACCCGTCCTGGAAAGAAGGATCACCCACCCCCGGATACAAGCCTCCGGACTAAAAGAAACAACTATAAAGGAAAAAGAAGAAATTCAAGAACAAAACAATGAAAAGGAGGAAACCGATAAGTCTGGACAATCGTCATCCTCCCACCCTTACAGAGAAACCATTTGGGGTAAAAAAGACAAGGAAAAGGATGAGCTCCCAAAGGAACCAAATGAAAGCAAACCCTCAAAAAAGGTGATAATTCATGACGGTCATCCGGACCATACCGTCACCATTGGAGGAAACCTAACCACAGAATGTAGGACCGGCTTAATAAGAATACTTTACAAGCACGTTGATACTTTCGCTGGACCCCGGCAGACATGACAGGAATTCCTTGCTTCATAGCAGAGCACGAGCTAAAAACATACCCTCACATAGAGCCAAGGATCCAAAGAAAAAAGAGCATAACTCTGGATAGAAGGAAGGTGGTGAAAAAAGAGGTGGCAGAATGGCTCAAGGATGGAATCGTAAAACGGGTACGATATCCCTCGTGGGTGGCTAACCCCGTCCTAGTAAAGAAGCCGGACAATAGCTGGAGGATGTGCATCGACTTTAAAGATCTAAACAAAGCTTGCCCCAAAGACTTATACCCATTGCCAGAGATTGATTGGAAAATCGAATCTCTAATGGGATTCAAATACAAATGCTTCTTGGATGCTTACAAAGGGTACCATCAGATACAGATGGCCAAGAAAGATGAAGAAAAGACAGCGTTTCACACGGATGAAGGAGTCTTTTGTTACACAAAGATGCCCTTCGGACTAAAAAATGTCAAGGCAACGTACCAAAGGCTGGTTGACACTACATTTGTAGGAGAAATGGGAAGGAACTTAGAAGCCTATGTGGATGATATGGTGATTAAAAGTAAAACGGAGCTGGACATGATAAAGGACATTGAAGAAACATTATTGACACTTAAAAAAGTGAACATGAAGCTAAATCCTAAAAAATGCTCCTTTGGAATGGAAGAAGGAAAGTTCTTGGGATACATAGTAACCTCTGAAGGAATCAGAGCAAACCCGGAGAAGACAAAAGCTGTAATGAACATGCCTTCCCCAAGTAGCCTGAAACAAATGCAGCGGCTAAGTGGTAAGCTCGCCGCCTTAAACAGATTCATGTTTAAAGCAGCAGAAAGGGTCCTACCCTACCTAGATACTCTCAAAAAATGTTCGAACAAGAAATATTTCCATTGGACAGCGGCAGCGGAATAAGCATTCCAGGCAATGAAGAAGTTAATAGCGGAACTACCAACGTTAACGGCTCCTATGAAGGATGAAGAACTCATGGTCTATCTATCGCCAGCCAACTAGGCAGTTAGTGCCGTTCTGCTAGTGGAAAGAAACAAAAGGCAAATCCCAATCCATTACGTCAGCAGAGCATTACAAGGTGCGGAAATTAATTACCCTCCGATGGAAAAGTTGGCCCTAGCACTAGTACACGCCGCTAGACGATTAAGAAGGTACTTTCAAGGTCATCACAGATAAACCAATAAGCCAAATACTAAACAATCGGGAAGCAACGAGAAGATTGGCCAAATAGGCGGTAGAACTCGAGGCTTATGGCATAAAATACACGCCTAGAAACGCGATAAAAGGACAAGTGCTGGCTGACTTCCTAGCATATAGAATGTCAGAAGACATCCCTGCACATGCAAGAGCGGATGGGGAAAGATGAAACTTCAATGGAAAGAAAGGTTCCGGAGGTACGAAGGACCGTAGAGGACCAGATACCCACAGGTCCTTTAGACGGAATGAACATATAGAAACTGTATACCGATGGAACATCTAACGATCACGAATCAGGAGAAAATCTCATTTTGATAGATCCGGAAGGAGCAGAGTATTCCTACGCCCTCCGAGGGAACTTCACCAACTCAAACAACGATGCAGAATACGAGGCACTACTAGCAGGTCTAAGGATAACAGCCAAGATGAAGGTTAAAAAGATGCATGCATTCGTGGATTCAAAGTTGGTAGCTAGTCAAGTGGAAGGATCATATGAAGCTAGAGGCGAGAAAACAAAGAAGTATAGAGAGAAGGTCTTGGAGATGGTTCGAAGCTTCAGCAACTTTCGAAAAAGTCATATACCAAGAGAAGAAAATAAAAAAGATGATGCCCTAAGCAAGCTGGCAGTCCTACAATGCGAAGGACTAACAAAAGGGATATTGATAGAATAGCTCAACGAACGCTCGGTAGACATGGCCGAAGTAAATACAATAGTGGAAGAAGCCGCAAGAACTTGGATGACACCAATACAAGAATATATTGAAAAGGGGATCCTGCCGTAAGACACTACCGAAGTATGAACAATCAGAGAGAAAGCACATAATTACGTCATAGAGGATGGAATCTTATATCAAAAATCATACTTAGGACCACTACTATGATGCATAGGCAAGCAACAGGCAAAATATGTAATTAAGGAAATACACATGGGATCCTGCGGAATGCACGATGGAGCAAGAAAAGCAGTACATAAGGCTATGAACACAGGATATTACTGGCCGAGCATGCATCGGGATGCCAATAATGAGATAACAAGCTGTGACTCATGCCAGGTATACGCGACCATACCAAGGTTACCAAAAAATGACATGATCTCCGTAACATCGGCCTGGCCCTTCCAAAAGTGGGGAATGGACATTGTCGGACCTATCTTAGAAGCTCTAGGCAAGATAAAATACCTGATACTAACCGTTGATTATTTTACCAAATGGTTGGAAGCCAAGCCAGTTACTAGCATAACAGGTAAACAGGTCAAAAATTTCACCTTTGATAACATTGTATGCATGTTTGGAGTACCAGCCACCATCATAACATACAACGAAACCCAGTTGATCAACGACCCCATTCAAATCTTGGGTAGAGGGGCTAGGAATAAAAATTGTCTCCACATCCCTATATCATCCTCAAGCAAACGGGGCGGTGGAACGAGCCAACCGAAGCATAATGCAAGGGATCAAAACGAGATTGCATCAAGAAGGAGCAGCATAGGTTGAGGAATTACCAAACGTGTTGTGGGCCCATAGAACAACGCCCAAGACAAGCAACGAAGAAACACCATTTAGCCTAGCATATGGTACCAAAGCAGTTATACCTGCAAAGATAGGCATACCCACAAGGCGAATAATCCAAAGGCTAGAGGAAGAAAATGAGGAGGCACTCCAATTGAACCTAAACCTTCTAGAAGAACGAAGAGAAATCACGGTAATCAGAGAAGCAAGGCGAAAATAACAAGTAAAAAAGTACTACAATTAGAGAGTCCATCACAAACAATTCAAAACAGGCGAGTTTGACCTTCGAAAGAATGAGCTGTCAAAGGTGGAAAATACAGGCAAACTCGGACCAAAATGGGAAGGACCATACGAGATCATCAAAATATATGGCACAGGTGCCTACAAGCTCCGATCTATGGAGGGAGCAGAAATACCACGAACATGGCACTCAAGTAACTTGCAAAAGTATTACATGTAATAGGAAATAGAGGAAAGAAGGGAAAATGTTGCTAGATCCTCCGGACAAATATGTTGTAAAATTCTTTTTAAAACGAACCGGAAGCAGCAGGCCCAATGTATGTACTATGATGATATGAAAGAGTAAATTTTAAGTCCATATAAACACAAGTGCATCGGATGGCTCGCTACCTCCAGAAGAAATAATGTACCACAACAAGGGCGAAGAGAGAAACACGCTAACTCGCTAGAGCGAAGGAGGAAGCACAAAGTCTTCCCCTCCCAACAAGTAAGCTCTCTGATGAATAGCTACGTCGGATGGAGGAGAACCATACAAGCTACCTAGGTTCTAATAAAAATTGTCTAAAGTATGTATGCTTAATACGCAAGGAGTTGGCTAATACTCTGCATTGGCTTATACCTTTGCCGCGTCTTAAGAAACAAACAAATACAAAGGACAAACACGAACGTAGCATGTGAACAATATAACAGAAACATAATGCATGCACAACACAAGGAGAAAGGTTAAATGCAAACATATAATAACATAGCCCGGGCAAAACACGAGACCCGAAAGGGCGCATGCAAAGCACCACCAAAAAAGATGATAGCAACAAAACTATCGCAACTGTTCAAAATACTTACACATCATAAAGTTGATCAAAATTACATAAAAAGTAAACTAAACAACGGGAGGTGAGCCATGGGTAACGTGATCAATAGGGGCCTGGTCCAGAGCTTCACTAACAACAGGTGGCTCACTAAAAACAGGAGTGGCTGAACGAACAAGCTTGTCTAACAAAATCTTGGTTACTTCAGAAAGAGCACCTTCGGCTGCTGCAGCAACTTTACCAAGAAAAGGAAACGTGATGGATGGAAAGGCAGCAAGGGCTTTGTTAAACTCAGCTTCAGCACCAACAGAAAAGTTAGAAACATTCTCAACAGCCACTTCAAATTCAGCATCGGTACGTTCCATACGCAATCCCCTCTCAACACCAGAAGATATACCAAGAGATGCAACATGAGCAAGGGCAACATGAAACTCATCACTCAACAACAACATTCGAACAAGACACTCTACACCAGAACCAAAAAAACGAGTAGCCTCCGCCCTTAAACCATCAGCAACCTCTTTATACTCTTGGGACTTAGACCTCTCCAGGGCAAGTTCGTTCTGCAAGTTCCTCACAACAAGGGCCTGATCAGAGATCTTGGCGTCGGTCCGGGCCAACTCATCTGTCAACCCTGCGAAAGAAGCCTTAGCATCGGCAAGCTGAGCCTACAACCTCTTTAGCTCCTCAGAAGAAACATCATTTTGAGAACGCAACTCCTTGTTCTCCTGATCTAAAACACTATAATCCCTTTGAGCCCTCTCAAGCTTTTTATCCAAAGTAGTAACTTCAGAACGAAGATCCTTGACATACCCCGATTTACGCTTAAGCTTTTCCTGAGTACGAGCCTTAGATGCAACCAAATTTGTATAACGAGTATTCAGCTCCATACCATGAGAAACCAGTAAAGCACTGAAAATGCTAAAACGGTTTGAAAGTTCTAAGTGAAGCAAAGACTCTGTCCTCCTGGTCCGATCCAAAGCTCTCCTACAAACATCCAGATCCCTGAAAATTTCCTTGCACAAAATGTTACTCTCTGGCAAATGAGGTCCATCCCATTGCTGTTTAGTATACAAAGGGGAAGAATCACCCTCAAATAAATAAGGTATGACATAAGGACCAGGAGCAAGGGGTAAAGAATGTCAGATCAATCTCTTCACTACGAGAAGCAGTAGCAAAGTCATCCTCTGGAATCTGATCATACTCCACATCATGAGAAAGAGCACTATGGGCCAGTGTGTCCAGCGGATCCATACAACGCCACACGTCTTCAAACCCAGGCTTTCCAGCAAAGCCACTAGTCGCGGACCTAAAAAGGAACGTGGAAAAACTCAGAAAAGGATACAAAGCGGAACAACACTTAAGAATAACCATACAACACCTTTTCGAGCAATACCACGAACATGAGTAGCGGCACGAACAGAAGTCCCAATTTGAGACAACTCAGAAACAGCAACAGCCGATGAAGAAGGAGGGGGTCTGAGTCTCTTACCAAGATGCGACAGGTGGACAGAAATAGCCTTAACATGAGTACTATCACCTCTCTCCAAACTACCCTCAAATTCAACCCAAAAGTTGGATATATCAGCATCACCCAAACCCTTAGTTTGTTCCACCTCTGGATTACTGGACCCAACCTCCGAAACTTTCTTCCTCAATTTCCTTTTCTTAGAAGGTTGGTTTAGTTCAGAGGCAACATCTAAATAAATTCGAGCCTTTCCTTTATAAGGACCTTGAGACCTTCTAGCCAGGCGAGGATCTGGTTGAGCAGTAGCAACCTTATCCGGGGTAGGCAATGGGAACAGAGCACCTTCATCAGCAGCTGCAGTAGTGTGCTGCGGAACACTGTCAAGAAGAGGAGTAGGAAGATGATGAGGCTCCTTGACAACCTTAGCATCTCCCAAGAAGAAAGGGTCATAAAGTCATAAATGATCATCTCTGCACAAAACCAACCAAAGATTAAGGCACAGAAAGCGGGCAGCAAATAAAAGCAGAAAATATAACCCCCCCAAACCTACCAGAGTTATCATCTTTCCTTCGGAACACCGGATCACACTTTCGATTAGACCAAACAGAACTTAGACCAGGGCGAACAAGCACCTCCTCCTTCATCTCACGAAGATGGATCACACGGGCACATAACCGCTCGACGTCATTTTGATTGTAACCATCAATGGGTAAATCATTGGAGATACATGAATGAGAATGTCTCCAAGTCAGATATTCCAGAATAGCCCTACGATCTATCAAGAAAAACTTATTTTTCTATTTCTTCAGGCTTGAAGGACCATCGTACATACAAACATCCTTCGTATTCCGGCGTTTGGCAAAAGATAACCAATCTCCTTGCTTAAACAGATATTGAAAACGCGGAACCGCGTAACCGTAGGAACAATGCCCAGATCACGACATACAACCTCAAAAGAAATTACCTTATTCAAGCCCAAAGAGACCAATTGTGAAATATGTACCTTGAAGTACCTCAAAACCAAAAGAAGAAATGTCAAAAAAAGAATACGAACACCAGAAAATCAGAGAAATTCATAACACACACCTATGGTGTCATGAGTAAGACGATCAATGGTAAGCGTGGGATCAGGCAAACGAGGATGCATATTCAAAGGAATACGAAAAGTCTTAACTAAATCTACTAAATCATCCTTAGAAAGGGAGGAAACATGGTCTTTCATATCATTTTTAGACATGGTGGGAAAATAGGAAAAAGAGGAGAGAGAAAATACCTACTTTTGAAATTAGAATGCAGCGGCAAGCAACTGAAGCTTCAGGTAGAGAAAAAGAAGAGATGCAGCGGTGTATGTAAAAATAAAAATGTGAAAATTAAACGTAACTATTTATAGGGACTCCAAGAAAATAAACCATCACGACGTAGGCATGACGTAGCCCGAACAGTAGTCCAGAGGGAAAGGTTGCTATGACAAAGACACGTCAGCATTCACTAAGTGGCGGGGGACGGTCCACGTGTTCAAAACATTTAATGAGTCTAGCACGAAAGTCCTAAAGACATTCGTACTAGACTGGGGGGACATGATGATGTATAGTGATATGTCGTTGTGTGGTGTATATTTTTATGATTCAAGTCTAAAATTTATATTTTTCCGACTAAACCAAAAACAACACCTTAACGGGCAGTGTATCTGATCGGTAGTAGTTTCGTGGTAAGTAGGGTTTCGAACACTTGAAGCGAGGTTAAATCTATTAATTTAATTAATATCTTGGTTATCTGATCTATGTTAATTCTATTCTATTCTAAGCCTATGTCAGACCTAATCCTAATTCTAACAGGATAAGAGGGTTTTCAGCCTCAGAGACTGGCACGGTTTGGTTGGTGACTACAATCAATTCAAGGAACTTTAACCCACGCAAGCAAATTAACAAAAGATAAAAGAGCGGTCGAGCCAAATATAAGAAAACTGTATTAACCATTATTAATCCGATTAGAAAGTTGGTTTGTTTATTAAGTGCAATGATTTCTTCTCTCGAGGTGGTATATCATTCTTAAGACTTAGGCGTTACATCATCCTAAGACCTAGACATATTAATTCTGTCACAATTAAAGCATCCGCATAAAGCATCCTTATTTTCTGATTATAATCTATCTTAGGGATTAAAGAAATTGTGATCTTGTTAAACCCTAGCTCATAGAGACTTTACCCACTTACTGCTTAACGGCTCTTTATATACTAGTAGTCCACTGTCCGAGTCTTTACCAATTGATTAGAACATACTCGTTGATACCAAGGTCACCTTATGGCTCAACTAAGCTCTCAATCAAAAGGCAAAGATAGGTCAATATTTGTGATCCTATGATTCTAGATATATAAATTGCAATATGAAGAGCTATCCCGGACTCTTAGCCTACGCCCAAACAACACCGAAGTTACAATGCATTAAATATGTTGGACTAGACCCAGTTGAATGATAGGTCGCATACTTAAGCACATAAACGAATATAAATTGATAAACATAAACAAGCATTCAACGATAAATTAAGAAATCGAGATAAACAAATACCGAACATTCAGATCTTCATAATAATGGCTAATACCCGAAGGTATTAGCCTTCAAACATCATAATAAACACAAAATCAATTATTTAGCCAAGGTAAACTAATCGAGTTAACGAATGATACCAAAAACTAAACGATTACTAAAGTATATGGAATTACACGATGCCTCCTATGGAATTGATAACGTTGCTCGACCTCTTCTGCTCTTTTTCTCCTCTAAAAATCGAGTTTTATGGTTTAGGTATTGAGAATATGATTTAGCACACTTAAAACTCATTTTTGAGTTTTGTATTTATAGGTTCTGGAAGTCGGTTCGATACGGCGTATCCAAGGGGTTGGATACGGCGTATTAGAGTTTCTTGGAGTAGGGACCACGTTTGATATCTTCCAGAATATTCACATACTATATCTTCAATACGGTGTATTGACTTCTTCTGGATTCGGCATATTGATCTTCATTCCTTTGTGGTCTTTGGTGAGTGCAGGCACGGATACGCCGTATCTTCCTTGATGGATACGGAGTATTGGTCTTCAGAATAGTAATCTTCAAAATATCTTCATTTAAGCTCTAGAATGCGCGCCTTTTGCTAATATTCACCAAGTACTCCATAATTACTGTAATTCTCAAATATAAATGATTAAGTAACAATTCTTTGCAATAACTATACAAAATGGGTTAATAACATGAGATAAATGATGCTATAAAATAGACAATATTTGATGTCATCAAATATCCCCCCACTTTAATCCTACTTGTCCTCAAGTAGCCTTTAGAAGTTTATAAAAATGCATCCCTAAGGATATTTTCCGTTAAAGCATTTATTTGATCTATTACAAGTACACAACCAAACACCTCACGAAATAGGAAGATGAAAACACTCAAATCACTCAACTAATCTATGTGGTAACATGTAACTAATTCGCTCAATTGCTCGATCGTGATGAGTATTCTATCATAAGCTTGACAAGGATACACATCTCCACTACTAAAGCCAAGGAGTAACAAATTTATAAAGGTAAATATGGGTTTTTGTATGGAAAGGCTTACGGTTGATCATTCTACAATCTTTCACACGAAGTACCACTCCAACAGGGCAGCTGAAGCACACATACATGGCCGCAACGACAGAATAGACATGTGTTGGTCCCACTTCAATAGATCGAATTCCTTAAGCTTGTATAAGGATTAGTTATATTAGATAAATCTAACACAACTATAGTAGAAACTTTGTTTGAGTGTATTAAAGATTATGCGGAATCTAATCTTTAATATTAAAAAGAACTATCAATGAAACAGTAATTATATGAACATATAATTCAACAAACAAAAGCTCCAATATTATTAATAATACGAATACTCTCAAAGTATTAGGGTTATAAAGAACTTGAAGCTATGATAATTCTATGAATGACTTTTTTTGGTATGGTGCATTGTGTATGGTGCGGTACCTCAATGTCTATGCCCTAGGACCTCCTTTTATACACCAAGGAGTCCTAAACGGCTTACAATACTTTCCTAAGTAATCATAATCTTCTAAACAAATAACTTATACATATCTTTTACCAAAATATCTCATACAAATCACATAAGCAGTACTAACTTCTTCACTAGCAACATTAACTCCTTTAGCAGCATTAACTTTGTACTAACAGTAGTAACTTTTGTACTAGTAGTAGTAACTAAGCAGTTTTCTTCTAAGTCTCTGAGCAGTTTTAACTTCCACTAGAAGTAGCAACTTCCTCTAGCAGTAGTAACTTTGTACTGGTAGTTGTAACTTCACCAGCAGTCTTAAACACTTAGAATAATTTTCATTGAAATTCTCCAGCAGCACTAACTTTGACTGAGCAGCATTAACATCAATAAGAGCAGCAGTAACTCCAAACAGCATTAAGAAGCTTTTAATCCCAACAATCCTCCCCTAAACTTGATATTTATCTATAAAATCATCAAGTTTCTTCATTGAAAGCTTCATTAATCACCAGGAGGATGCTTCTAAACACTTCATTGATTTTTAAGCTGTTTTGTAAGAAGTTTAAGAAGCTGATATGCCATTTCACTAAAATAATCAACCTGAAGCTTCTTATTCAGCATATTTGTAATTGTAGGTGGTGTAAGGGGATATCTCTTTTCTACCAACATATAAATTTTTCCATATTGCAAATTCAAGCAATGTACTCCACATGAGTCAAATAGCTTCCAGCTCAAAACTTTGTACCTTTGTGGCAACTTCTAGATTTCATCTTCTACATGTGGTTCAAACATTGTCTTCAAATCATTCCATAATACCAAATCCAAGTCTTCCACTGGTCTTGTTGATCCATATCTAGATTTTACCAACTTGCGCAAGTCTTCCAAATCTTCCCTGTCAAAACTTTTAATCATTTGACTAAAGATCCTGTACATTTGAGGCTTTCCATCAGCTCTCATTATTTGATAATAGCTTTTCTTTCCTTCTTTGTGAATCTTACAGCCAACAATCTTTGGAGACTTAGTAGCTAAAGGTACAGCATCAATTGCAACTTCTTCTTCATCTGGAATGACTTCCATTAGACTTTGAAGCTCTGTTGTGTCTTTATCCTCATCCACCTTCTGGTTCTTAGTACTCTCTTGTTCCAACTCTTCTCCTGCTCTCTTTGAACTACCTTCCACTAAGTCTGTTTTAAAATCTATAAACATGTTTACCCTTTTGAAAGGTTTGTCAAAAAATTCTTTGATAGAATCAAAGTCTTTAGACTTCAAATCTTTATGCTTCTAACCTTCCATGTTCTTAAGATAAGTAATCATGGTCTTCTTTTGTTGAGTTTTGGTTGGTGGTTTGTTCCTCTTCTCCTCTGCTCTTTTAGCTGCAAAGTGTTTTCTTCTTTGCTCTAGGAGTTCTTTAAACAATGTGGCTTTTTCTTCAATTATAAACTGCTCTTGTTCTTCAGCTTGTAGTCTTTCAACCAACTGGTAATCAGCATCAACTTTTGCTTAAATGTCATCCCAAGCAAAATTGGTTTCATCAATCTTTTCTTCTTCAGCTCTGGCAATTTTTGCTCTTCATCAACCTCTGCTTGTAATTTAAGTATAATCTCTTCATTAAGCATGATTTGAACTTTCTTCTTTGTAGGCTTCATAGGTTTAGGTTCTACCATTTTCCCTTTGCCTTTGTCCTGAACTTTTGCCTTTATTGAAGCACTGACAGCACTAACTGGTACACTTGGCTCTTCTATAACAACCTCTTTTACCCTGGGTTTTAAACGTTTCAAAGCTGCAAGTGCTTGAGCCAAAGTAACTTCATCAATAGTTAAATTCACACCTTTAACAGCAACTTCTTGTTCTGCAAACACCTCATCACCACTCAAAGTATCCACATCAAATATTTCATTATCAGCATCATGTTGAACATTAACCAGGGTAATGTCTTCATCAAAATCAACAGTATTAATCCTCCTCTCCTGTTTGGATGCATCCTCAACCAAATCTTCTTCATCACCAGAGGATTCTACCCTTCTAGACATACCAACTTTGTGTAACCTCTTCAGCCCATGAGTTCTTGACCTTTTTTTCTGTTCAAGCTTCTTGACCATCCTCTTCAAACTAGTAATTTTATTTTGTTGAGTGGTCTTTGTCTTCTCCAAATCAAGAACCCTTTGTTGTAAATTGGTACATAGTTCCATCAATTCATTTAGTTTAAGACTATCCTCATCATTTCGAAGTGTGTTACTTCTTGCGAGCAGTGAATCATTGGAATGTTTAGATACATTCTCAAACCTAGTTTGAGCAATAGTATCCCTCATGGTTTCTTGGCATCTAGGACCACCACCTGAAGTAGTTCCTAGGGAACTAGATTCATTAGGTGTTGCCTTAGATCGGGTCTTAGTTATGTTACCACTGTCCTGCTCTGCTTCTAAGCTAGAAGCAGTAGTGGCAGCCCTCACCAAACTGTTACCCAACTCCTTATGGACAGCCGCATCTGCAACAATGTATGTAGGACCACTAGGTGAGGTACCTGAGTATCCTTTCTCTTAGGCTTCCTAGGTTTTTGAGTCTTTTAAGGTTGAGATGTTGATGGTTGAGTAATGGTGGGTATGTGATGGGGATCAGTTAGAATTGTTGAACCTTCACCCAATTCTTGTTGGTTTTGTACCACCATTGTTGGAAATAAAGGTGTTACTCTACTAGAAAAACCTTTTTCTACCTTTCTCATATTTCTAAAAATCTTCTTAGTGTGAG
Organism: Tanacetum coccineum; assembly: GCA_026074375.1. NCBI lineage: Eukaryota > Viridiplantae > Streptophyta > Magnoliopsida > Asterales > Asteraceae > Tanacetum > Tanacetum coccineum. The sequence goes on along the minus strand of BQNB010021626.1, from coordinate 42,964 downwards.
AGGGTGCAATGTAAATTCTCTTGTGAGTTGACATATCATCAAGTTGCTGTTCTAGAAATACTTTTTTTTGGCAAAGGTAAAATAAATATATTAAAATGAAGAGTTATTTACAACAAAAAGCCCAAGAAATTTCTAAGTGGGACAAACCCCCACCAAAAAAGAACTTGACTTAGAAACAAAAACAAAACATGGGACATTACCCATCCTTAATACAAAAAACAAAATTACTAAAGAACATAATAACAAAAACCATAATAATAATTTTCCTGTAATATCTGTACTTAAACTCATATCTTGAACAAATATCTTTCATTGAGAAGCTTATGACTCTTATGCCAGATCAACTTTACTTGTAGATAAACCTGCTTTCCATATATACTTGCAAACATCATTACTGTATACTAACTAAAAACCAATGAACCATATACTTAATCCTGTAAATAATCATAACTTGCAAATCTTCAACATTCAGTAATCTTGGACCAAAGTAGAGACAGAAATCCTGAGTCCATCTTGTAACCAGAACCATCATAGATCCCAGACTCAAAGGCAATCCAGAACTGATCAAAACATTATTTCTCACTGAATACATATAACCTGAAGGACCACAGTCCATCCCAAACATATTAAAACCTTTATCAATAATGTAGATTGTATTGCACTTCCAGAAACCTGAAACAACATCTCTAAAATAACCAAAACCAAGGTTGAGATTAGCAGACCCATAACTTAAAGAACCTAAACCTTTGCCAAAAAACCTAGAACCCCAATTCCCAATATCCCCATAACCCAAGGAACTATAAGCAGCAGAACCATATCTGATAAAAGAATAAATGCAGTACCAAAACCTTATATCTCCATTAATGAAAACTGCAATAGACTTACCCCAACTAGTGTTTTCCCAAACACCCATTAAACTATTCCACCAGTTTAGAAGATAATAGCATAACCAACTAATGAGATACCAGACTATACAAATGCCAAATTTGAGCATCCTAAGTCTCTTAAGCATGCTTGGAGTGCCACCAAACACACAAAGACTAGTCCTAAACCATTTCGACAAACAAATCACCTTTAGGACTATATAGGAGAGATAAGTATGACAACTAAACACCACTTGAACCCAATCCCAGGAGACACCTAAGCTAGGCTTACACCTCTCCTAAGGATTGAAAGAGTGATACCAGTTGTCAAAAAAGGGAGATCCATAAATATGATCCTTGTCTGACCATATCCACAAAACCCTTATACCTTCATTTTCCATAGAAAACATATGAAACCAAGTCAGACCATGGAACCTGTTCAGGAAGCTATAAATTCTAAAAGAAAACACAAGCCAACGAACCCTGAACAAGCCATGAATCCTCCAAGGTGAGTGAGTATACCATAACTCACTTAACCCGTTACAAAGCATACTACCCCCCTTATGACTCCTATACCTATGTATCATAACCGTAACGTATGAATTATCTACCCGACACTCCCTTATGACTCCAACCCAAAAAAGATGACCTAACCCAACCCCTCCTACCTCACATAAACTACACACAATACATGCATAGACATAAAGATAATGGCCACACATGCACTTATTTCCTGTCCCCCCATGATGATACCCCACCCAATCACTCGTTGTGATCACCATAGGGTGACCACAAGCACGGGGAAGGAAAAAAGAAGACGCCATCCCCATGCTAGATTCCATAACTCCAAAATTATAATAGCTCCATAAGGTACCTGAAATAAAATAGTTAGCAAAAAAGTCCCTAGCCTCACAATATCTACACACTATACCCCTATAACCTTAAAGGCGATGATCATAGAGGTATACTTGGCATGTTCACCCATGATGAATCCCCACCCCATCATTCTTAGTGATCACCACTGGGTGACCACTAGCTTGGGAATGGGAAAGGAAAGTCGACATTCCCAAGCAAACCTCTAAAATATCTAACCTACTTTTGCTCCATATTGTACCTGCAACAAACCAGTTAGCAAAAAAAACCCATACATAGCCACCAAAAGACCCCACCCATCCTCCAATACTGCCACAAGCTCATGGCAAGCTTGTACAGGCCAGACCAACTCCACAACTTATGTAATATCATCATTATGATCATACTCATCCCTGCAATCCCATCTCATCCCAATATCCTTAACTGGCAGCTTCCAAATAGTAGCAGCTTTGTCAACTTCAGGAGAACGCTTAATCTTCAAACCCAACAACCTAAGTCTAACCGTATCCATGTATCAACTTCTCAAATGCATTGCACAACTCCTTATTTGTTGTACCAAAGATGATATTGTAACACCCTCAAATCTGGGCACGCAGCGGGAATGATGAATATCCGGAGGGCGTTCTCATTTATGGATCATAGCACAAGATCTGTAGAAAACAACTACTAACGTGTCGTCTCTGAATAAAGATTACATTGGAATTAAACAAAATATTTGTTTGTTACATAAGGCCAATGGCTTCAAATTGTTCAACAATATAATAAAGGATTCCGGTTTATAACAATTGTCCCCAAAATATAATAAGACCCCAAATCTTAAGTGTTGACTCTTCAATTATTGACTTCCAATGTATCATCGCACCTCGTGCCATTATTGCACCTTAGCGAAAAACATGCTTAAACGTCAACCATGATGTTGGTGGAAATTCATAGTTTTATGTAAATCTAATAGTAGTGACCCGCCAGGATTTCCATATAGTGTTTATGATTTAGCATCACATGCAAACATCATTATCAAGTAAATTCGTTTTCCTAAGTCATGACACTGAAGCTCTCTTATATAAATGAACATAATGATTTGCCAACAGTGTGCGTGAATGATGTGCTACCCGCAACATCCCAAATTCGACATGGTATGCGTTCGTTCCCGGTGATAGCTAGTCACTCCGGAACGGGGATTATCATCCCTAATAGATCATACATTAACATTCGCGCCCACACAATGTAATTCCCAATCACATATATGCAAATTAACAGTTCATGATTATGGACATAACGGGTTATGGTAATCATGCAAACACGTAATATGGTATAAATGTTACACTTGCGTCAAATTTGTTTAAAAACAAAGGCATGTTCTACCCCCAAGGATGTAATCATTTAAATAATCGTTAAAACATGGGGCTATGAAACTCACCTTAGCAGGTAGTTTATGAATGATTAATAATATCCAAGTAAGCAATGAATCACACCGTCAAGTACCTAAGTAAACTACTCGGTCAAAGTCTTAGTCCACACGTTTAAGCTAAGAACTCATTGTATAAAACTAAATTCCATTTAAAGTTTAATTTATTTTTGTTATCACTTGTGTGGTGGTGACATGATTATTGTATTTATTAATTTCGATGTGTCTCGAGAAACGTGAAATCATTGTTAATAAATATACTTATTTATTACGTCGTTAATTAAACCCGTTTAATGTCCGTATTTTAATATTCGACCGATTCGTTAAGTGTTTTATTAATTTACTTTTGTTCACAATATACCCTTAAGTTTCTAGATATTTCACTTTAATCCATAGGTTTATAAAATATAGATATTTACACTTTAAACCCTTTAGTTTCGATAATTACATAAGTAGTCCTTTAAGTTTACTAAATTGTAATTTAGGTCTTTATAGTTACACTTCAGTCTCTGAGTTTCATAATGTTTCAAAAAAAGTCCCTGGGATTATCACAATTCGAAAATGACAATTTAATCCCTTAAGTTTTGAATTGTACATTTTTAGTCCCTCGTTTGCAAAAATTGCATTTTAGCTCCAAATAAAACTCAACAAGTGGCATTTCTTTTTGTTAAGTTCAAATAAGTTGTAAATGCTGTTTCGGCTTATAAATAATATATTTTGCTTAACGGGACTTATTGGGCCCGTTAAGGTCCGTTTAGCGTTTTAAAGGTCCGTTATAGTTTTAATAAGTCTAAAGGTCCTCAATAAGCTCAGTGGGGCCTGATAAGCTGTAAATAAGCTCGGGGAGCTTATTGTAGCTTATTTCGAGCTTATTGGGCTTACGGGCCCAATAACTCAACCCGAATAGTACCTTAAGGGTCCCTTAGGTTTATCTAACTTATTTCTTGGGCTTATTTAGTGCTTTAGGGTCTGTTTCATTTCAGCTTATTTAAATAAGCAAATAAGCACTCGTTAGTGGGCCGTTGGGCCCATTTAAGACCCGAAGAGGGTTTTAGGCCTTTCGGTTGGGTCCCTTTGGGTCCATTAAGTGTAATTAAGTCCATTAAATCAAATAAGCTGTCAATAAGCTCAGCGAGCTTATCTTGGCTTATTTTGAGCTTATTGGGCCCGAAAGCCCAATAGCTTACTCGACGAACACCCTTAAGGGTTTATAGGCTTTGCTAGCTCATTTCCAATTTACATTAAGCCCAAACAATCTGTTTTCTTTTTCAGCTTATTCAAAATAAGCTAATAAGCACTCACCTTGGGTCGGCTTAGGCCTGTTAAGGTTCAGACATGGCTCGTTTGGTTTTCTAAAAGGTAGGAAGGGTCAATGTTGATGAACACACAGGTGTAGGGTCCTAGATAAGCTCGAGGGACTTATAAATAAGCCGTGGCTTATCAAACGAACTTGTTTGGACCGGTTTGGTCCCGGGTCGTGTACCCTTGAAGGTTTAACAAGCCCACGATGGCCCATTGATTTTCCCCTAGCAATCCATACTTATTCAAAAGATCCTAGTGATAAAAGGTTACGTATTTAGCTCGTATGCACATCGAATTTTACATGCAAGTGTTCGTGCAACTTGTATATTCGTTACCAAGTCCTAGTGTCGCGTGTATTCAAAGTGTTCACGTGTAGTTTTTGGTTAGGCGCGAACCAACCCCTCTTTTTATGTATCAATAAGTAAATATAAATATAAATACACAACAAAGGATCAGAATTACGCGAGACCAAGAAAACCGGAAGCAGTATAGGGTGTCTCCGGGTCGTTATGTCCCAACGAGGCTGGAATGGAAAATCGAAAGACGATTGATGATTTGTGTTTGAATGTCACAGGGAATGATTTAGCACTAAAACTGATAATAATAAGCAAAAGCACATAAAAATAGCAAGAGAATAAGCTGGAACAAGAATAAAAACTAGGAATGACAAAAACACTTTAACACTTTTACACTAAGGCACAAATAAGCTAATCTAAATCTAAATAAGCAAATGAAGCATACAATTAAGCTAAATTAAACAAGAGAAACACAACAGTACTAACAATCAGTACCACCAGTATTAACTACCAGTATTAACTTAGAGTTAGTACTGCTAGTTATAAGTTAGTACTGTTGGCTAAAGGTTAGTACTGCTAGCCTCAACAAAACACAATTAAACAAGAAATAAGCAAATAAGCTAAAACAGGAGGTTAACTACCAAAATAAAGCACTTTAAGCATAAGAATAAGCAACCAGAATGGACTATAATGATAAATAAGCTAGAAAACTAAAACTGATTAACTCTTAAAGTAATTTTGAAAAGACAAATAAGTTCTACTGAAAACAGTACACTAAAATAAGCTTAATCTACTCTAAAAAGCTGAAGAAATCTTAAACAAGCTGAAATAATAACTGATTAAGCTAAAAATTAACCTTACCAGTACTAACAATTTTAACTGACAGTACTAACTTGGAGTTAGTACTGCTAGTGTTAGTTAGTACTGCTACCTTTGAAATCCAAGAAAATGAACTAGCAGTACTAACTTGGAGTTAGTACTGGTAGTGTGAAGTTAATGCTGTTCCAAAAAGTGAACTACCAGTATTAACTTAGAGTTAGTACTGGTAGTGTTAAGTTAGTATTGTTCCTAAAAATGAACTAGCAGTACTAACTTGGAGTTAGTACTGCTTGTTCAAAACGACTTTAATTTCAAAAATCATTTTTATCTCAAACTTATTGAAAACAGATTTTCTAATAACAAAGTAAAACACTTATAAGCAATTTTCAATCCATAATAAGCACTTAAATAAGCATAAATTAGTTTAGCAGTATAAACTTAAAACCAACAGTTGTATTAAATAAACTAGCAATTCTGCACTAGATAAGTAATAGTAGAAATAGAGAGACTTATTACACCCCTTGCTCAAAACAGGGTTTAAGCAAATGAATCTACAAAGCCTCTAGCTTGCCATAAGCAAGCTAGTCGGAAATCCATAAGCCCATCAGAACTGGCTTATCATCCATAACGTAAGCTGAGGTATATTTTGGAGTGTTGGTATGGATATTCTACTTAACTACTTAACCTTTTATGTTACTTAAGTATAAAACAGTTGTAAACACGCAATAGTTAGAGCTTTTGAAAACATTAAAACAACTCATTCAGAAACATTAACACTTGGGATTATAAAGTGACTTTAAAAACTCAAACTTTGCATTAAAACTTTTGAAAAATGTAACAAATGCTGAAAGCAAAAGCTGTAAATGACTGAAAATAAGCTTAAGTTAAATTAAAAACTAAAAACTAATTAGATAGATTTTTTATATATGTCAAAGGCTTACAAGATGCTCTATATATAGCCGAAGTATTGGACTTGCATCTTGTGCTTCTTTGGAGAGATAAAACCAAGTGTGCTAGTTGTGTGAGGAGAGACTAAAGCAAATCCCAGCCTTTGATTTCTTTTGAGCTTCTTTGGAAACAATCTCAGCCAACCGAACGTGCCTTTGGGAATGGAGAGGGATTGCCAACATGGACTTTATAAAGCTGGGGGGTTAGTAGGGTGGATGATGGAGTGTTGCAGGGGAAGTATGGGAGCAAAACAAGGTGCGGGCTGGTTTTGGTATTGGCGGGAGAAAAGTTATACAAGTTGGGTTGTGACAGAGAGAGGTTGAAGATGATTAAGGGGATGTTTGGTTTGTGTACAAGAAAGGCCCCTCCACATCTTTCTTCTCTTCATTTCCTTTTTCCCCTTTCTTTCTTTATTAAATGAACTTTTCCAAATTTGCATAATCAGCCCTTGTCTTTGTTTCCTTAATATAACTTAGGGGTTTGGCATTTTGACCCCTCAAGTTATATTTTTCTTTGCTTTTTCTTCACGGATTTGACTTGACTTTGATTGGGCTTCGTCTTCACACACTTTTCCATCTCGTGTCATGTTTTGTCGCTTTCTTGTTGGTTTTTCGTCTTTTTGTTGAGATATCCGTTCCTGCCACAATACAAATGCAAACATACAATACAAATGCATTTTTTGTCATGTTTTTATTATTTTAAGTTCGTTTTTAAATGGAAAATTGGTATGTTAATTAAACAATATCCAGTTTTCTTTAAAATGGTGTATAGGGTTTGTTTTGTTCGGTGGAGACCAAGCTTTCATATTGGATAAAACATTTTAAGTCCTTGTCGTGTTAAATCACTTGGTACATGCACTTTATTAGTTTCTTGCACCACACGAGTATAACGTGTATATATATAGGTACGTATACTTCATATGCATCACGACAGAGTTAGAATCAAAAGACAATTAAACTACGATTATGTAAAGTATCGTTTGTGAGAGACTTCTAAGGTCCTATAGCTCTAAAATTGAGAAGTGGACGTGTAGTGTGCTAGTCGTCTTAGCTCGTGTTTCCCCTTAGACCTTTAGACTTTCTCCTAAATGCTTCCTTGAGTCCTTAGAGTGTATGTGGTTTGCGTATGGGTTCGGTTATGATATAGTCGAATGGAATTAGGGAGTAAATGGGGGAGGTTTATCTTAGAGAGAGTTTAAGAGTTTTTGGAAATGTATTTTGGGAACTTATGAGTGGTATTTATAGACATGAGAACTAGTTACCTCCCCTAGTCATTAAATCAAAACCAAACCGTGCCCTAACCTTGTGGTTTAGTGGTTTCTAGTTAGTCACACATTGTTTCTTGCTAAACCACCTAAGTACAAGCTTTAATTAGTTAGTTGATGTACAAGATTTTGTTAGCTAGCAAAATCTTATAGATTTGTATGCATACATGCATGTAATCGGCACCCAAGGGAGAAAGAAAGGAAATTTGGGTATTATCCAATGTGTATTAAGCTACTAGGAACATTTTAGTACTAGTTTTAATTAAACCATAGTTGTACATGTACTTATATAATATTTAGGAAGATTTCCTAGTTGGTTTTAGTGTATAGCCGGCCATAGTGGGTATTTAACACAAGGGGTTGATTAAAATTTTGTGTTAAGGTTTTAAAAGTGGGCATTGGTTTGAGTCTAGGTAAGTCTAGGTATTTCCGAGGTGTGTCCAAATGTATTTTATTGCGAAACGTAACCCTTTTACGTGACCAATAAATATACAATACTCAAAGTACATAATTATCTTTTTAATAATTATTTCTTACTTGGTTGATGTAAACCTTAATTTATTTGGTGACCGTTTATATTAAATGATTATTTCTAGTCTACGCGATTTAGCTTAAAAGTAAGTATAAAAACAGTAAAACGCCGTATCGGGACTAAAATAAATAGTGACTAGTAATAGGAGTCGTAAAATGACCTGAATTTGAGAAATGTTACAGTCTCCACCCGTTAAAAGAGCTTTGTCCTCAAAGCTTAAGACCTTGTAGTGGTTGACGAAGCCCGATTTGTGAAGAGTTGTGGGTATTTTTGTTTAAACGAATCTTCACGTTCCCAGGTGAACTCTGGGCCCCGCCTAAAGTTCCAGCGAACCTTAACCAATGGTATCCGGCTTCGCTTCAATCGTTTGATCTCTTTGTTCCATAATTTCAACGGGCTCTTCTAACAAAACTGGAGGCTTATCGTCAACATGAATTCCTTCTAACGGCATGACTAATGGTTCGTCAGTGTGACATTTCTTCAAATTTGACACATGAAAAGTATGGTGAACTCTGCTCAACTCTTGAGGAAGTTCCAGCCTGTAGGCAACTTTCCCAACTTTGGCTAACACCCTGAAAGGTCCAACATATCTCGGGTTCAGCTTGCCCCGCTTACCGAACCGTACGACCCCTTTCTACGGCAAGACCTTGAGAATAACTCGTCCCCTAATCATCGAAACTCCATTGGCTTTCGTTTCCGATCAGCGTAGCTCTTTTGTCGATCTTGAGCGGCTTGCATCCTTTGCTTGATCAGGACGATCTTTTTCGTTGTTTCTTGGATTAATTCCAGGCCAGTCAGTTAGGCTTCCCCAACTTCGGCCCAACACACCGGTGATCGACATTTTCGACCATACAGTACCTCATAAGGGGCGACTTTATTGCTTGCGTGATAACTGTGTTTTTATTGTATGAAATCTCGGCCAAATGGCAAATGCTTAACCAAAACCTTTGCTAAATCAGATCACGCAAGCCGTTTAGCATGTCCTCGAGAGTTTTGAATGTTCTATCGCTCTAGCGGTCAGTTTCTGGATGATACGCTTGGTTTCAGTGACTCATACTAATATCTGTACCCAAAAGCTTTTTGAAATGAATCTTCCAGAAAATTTGAAGTGAATCTTCCATCTACGATCACAGAGTAATTTGAGGCAGGGGATCCGTTGTTCTTGCCACTATTTGTTAGGTACAACATTGCCAACTTGTCTAATGGATCATTCTCTCTTATTGGCAAGAATTCCCGTGAGCAGATTTTGTAAGTCGATCCATAATCCCAGATGGTGTCGAAACCTTTGTGACGCCTAGTAGTTTGTCTGGTGATAAAATCCATCGTGATATTATCCCACTTCCACTCGGGTATCTCAGGTTGTACTAGCAATCCCGATGGCCTTTGATGTTCGGCTTTGACCCTTGCACATGTCAGGCATTTGCAACATAAGTGGCGGATGTCAGCCTTTATGTTTGGCCTCCAATATAATTTCTTTCACATCCTTTGTACATCTTTTCGGAAACCGGGATGGATAGAATTATTGTGGACTTATGGGATTCGTTGCATAATCACGGATCTTAAAGTCTCCATAGCAGGTATCCCGACTCCTATGCTGTTGTTAAACATAGGTGTTCATCGGCACGCGAGGTTCACAATCTTTCCTTGGGTATATCCCTTCGAATTATACCGCCTACATTTCATTCACGAGATTCTCTGGTTTCTGGGCTTCGATCTGAGCTTCTAATATTCGTTTGGGAAGATCCAAGCCAATTGTCATAACTAAGGGCTCGAACAGCAGTGGCTCAATCCGTTCCTTACGGCTCAGCGCATCGGCCACTACGTTTGCTTTCCTGGATGATAACGAATATCACAATAGTAGTCACTCAGTAATTCCAGCCAATGGCGTTGTCTCATGTTAAGCTCCTTCTGATCGAGAATGTATTGTAGGCTTTTATGGTCGGTGAACACGGTGCATCTGGTTCCGTATAGATAGTGTCTCCATATTTTTTTAAGGCAAACACTACCGACCCAAGCTTATACACAATTGATCGTGAGTGGCAGGTATGTAGTTCTTCTCGTGAACTTTTAGTTGTCGAGAAGCGTAGGCAATCACTTTCTCTCTCTGCATTAACACAACACCTAAACCCTTGTGTGAAGCATCACAGTAGACCACAAAGTCTTTGCTCCCCTCAGGTAAAGCCAGAATTGGTGCACTGCACAGCTTCTGCTTTATTAACTGAAAAACATTCTCTTCCTTTTCTCCCCAGTCGAACTTGATTCCTTTCTGAGTAATTTTCTTCATTGACTTAGCAATCTTCGAAAATCCCTCAATGAACCTTCGATAGTAACCAGCAAGACCTAGAAATTGGCGGATTTATGTTGGTGTCTTGGGAGATGCCCAATCCTTGATAGACTCTATTTTGGCTGGATCCACATGTATGCCTCTACTATCAATGACATGTCCGCGGAGGAAGAAATTGTACCTTCGGAATCCAAAACTTACATTTTGAAAACTTTGCATACAACTTCTCCTCCTTAAGCAATTCCAAAATTGCTTTTTTAAGTGTTCTTCAGTGGCTCTCTTTCGTCTTTTGAATAAATAAGTATGTCACGCATGAAGACAATTACGACACTTATCAAGTAAGGCTTGCAAACTCGGTTTCATGAGGTCAATGATACCGCAGGTTGCGTTTGTCAGTACCGAATGGCATAACCTGGAACTCGTAATGGCCATACCGAGTTCGAAATGCCGTCTTTGGAATGTCTTGCTCTCGTACTCTAAGCTGGTGATATCCTGATCTCAGATCTATCTTCGAATAAATACTGGATCCTTGAAGTTGATCAAACAAATCGTCGATCCTCGGGAGTGGATAACGATTCTTCACTGTCAGTTTATTTAACTCACGGTAGTCGATGCACATCCTGAACGACCCATCCTTCTTTTTGACAAATAAGACCGGGGCTCCCCAAGGTGAGGAACTAGGCCTTATGAATCCCTTGTCAGAAAGTTCTTGTAATTGTTCTGATAATTCCTTCATTTCGGATGGAGCCAATCGATACGGTGCTCGAGCTACAGGTGCGGCTCCTGGAATTAAACCGATTTGGAATTCCACTGGTCGAGCTGGAGGAAGACCTGGCAAAGTCCTCGAGAGAAATACTTCATCGGAAAATCTCGACAGTGGTCGTCCTTTATCTGTTTTTTTCCGACTTGTCCTCCTCTTTCTTGGCGGATATCTGTGCTAAAAAGACCCCGGTTTTAATCCTTTGGCCATGTACTCTTGAGCTTTTGAACATGAGATAACTGTCAACCGGGATTCTCTCTCGTTGCTACTTTCGTTGCCACAAAAATTCAAAGTTTCATTCCCATAAGGAATTTGAACAAGTTTCTCATCGCACACGATCACGGCGTGACATCTTCTTAACCAGTCCATACCGATAATGACATCGAAACTACCCAGTTCTACGGGCATTAGATCTATGTTGAAACAGTTGGCCTAAGAAATTTAAGGTTGCAACCTCATTTTCAATTTGTGTCTATCTCGACCCCCTAATTTCCTATCAGGGGCTATTTCGACATCCGTAACAATTTTTAATGAAGTTGGGGCGTTGTTTATCAAGGAACTAAAAGCAGTGGAATATAAAACTTCTATCGGCACCAATAGTGTCGAATTAGATATAGATGCATAGTGGTCTTTTAAGAGGAACGTTACCCGTGACCGACCATTGGCTCAGGGGTTTTCCCAGGTGCGTTTCCCTTCTTTATGGAATTCCAAAATGCATAAACCCAGCCTTGTGCATTCCCATTTCCTCCATCTTTATTCTTCAGCTTTAGTCAAATCTCTCCTTGAAAATGTCCTGGTGCTCCACACCTCAAAAACAACCATTCCTTTGGAGAGCCCTTGCCCCATTGGCCCTTCTGTGTTGTTAGCAACATTTGTGTTCCTTGTTTCCTGCAATCGGCGAGCAAAGTGCCCTATTTTGTCTGCACTTGTGGCACCGCTTGGAATGCATGGAGCATTATGGTGAGATAGAGACACTTGGTGCATTTGGGCAGAGATCCCCCATAAGGCTTCCTTTCATCTGTCCCCATATTGTAGACTTTGGCGACATTCTGCCTCTTGAAGGGTTGCTGTTGGTGACCGTGGTTGTTTCTGGATGAATTATCAGCCTTCCTCTTGTTGTCAGATTGCCTTTCCGGTAGGTACGGAGTTTTCTGAATCCATCAAGTCATTGGCCAACTCATAGTCTCATCCAACATCTTGGGTCTGGGAGACTTGACGTTCCCATAAATGTTGTCAAGAAGTCCACTGATGTACTTGTCAACCTTCTCGGTTTTAATTGGCAACAAACTTGGATTACATATCAAGGGTTAAACTCTTGGAAAACGTTCGTGTATGTTGGGAACATCGTTTCCCTTGACCTTTAGGTTCCACAGCTCAATTTCTAATTTCTTGATTTCACCTTGCGGACAATACTTATCCGTTATCTTTTTCTTGAGTATTTCCCAAGTCATTGCATATGCCTCGGGACCTAAGGTTCTTATCTGACCATTCCACCAAGTCAAAGCAACACCTAACAGAGTGCAGGTGGCAAAACTCTTACTCTTGATTTCTCAATAACAAACACTTGATATTGACATATCGATCCATCTTTCACTTCCAACGGAGTTAAACCGTACACTCCCTTCATGTCCCCTTGAAGTTTAAAGGTTGACACTTCATGACGTCAGCGTAAAAACAAGGGCGCGCAGTTTGCACGTTCCTTCGGTTATCCACCGTGCGATCTCGTGGGCGTCCACTCCATTGGTTGAAGTTTCGCAAAAGAGCTTGGTCGATCATGCTTGAAGGATTCTGGAGTCAGTTGTTTGGATTGGGTCGTTTAACAGGGGTTAATTTGGTCCTCTTCTAGTTGTAGGTGCCATGATGTTGTCTAGATCACAAAGACAAAAACATGACGGTTTTATGACAGAATTTAATAATATTAGTTGATGATAATCAACAAAAGAGATGGTATATAGTATCGAATAAACACATCCATTTCTTCCCCCCCCACTCGCTCTCAGCGAGACACCCAATTTACATGAAAGTAGTTGTCGGAGTACAATATTACAAATACAAAAAATCTTAAGGCTATGCTAGCGGGATAAAACCCTTAATATCTTAACATTGCCTGTTATAATGCCCTAGCAAGATCACAAAAACATTAATACTAAATGTGACTGCTCGGCATCCCTAGATAGATTCCTGGTGGATCTGGGGAATCCTAGCCTCTGGTCATGGTGTCCTAGCTCTCCTCTGATGCTCTCGCAGTGATAACAAACTCAGGCCTGCATGCCAGCTCATCTCTTGCCTCATATCTCTGATGACTGGAGAGGCTCTGCCATCTGGTATGTCGCCTTACGATCAGGTCTCTTTGAAGCGCTGCTAACTCAGCATTTGCATGCATCTGAAACTCGAGTCTCTTGTACCTGTTGTTGTGTATGAATGAGGAGTACTCTGCAGTTTTAGCTCGTGTGTCTGGTGTGCTGGATGGAGGTGGAGGGTCTCTTGTGCATACACATGATCACGGATGGGTCTGAAGTACTGATGAGTCGCTGCTCAAATCATATCGACGTGAGACCCAATCCTTTCGGGAAGATAGGCTTCCTCACTCGAACCATCCTACTGTCTCCTGGAAGAGTCTTCCTATCCCTCCATAAGCAAATCGGGGGGGGAAACCCCCCGCTTTTTGCGTGTCCATATCGACTCGCTGTGATATACGAGGACCTATCTATCCTGGCATCCTCTAGTAAAAACTTACATGTCATGTGTATCACGCTCATGGAGCTCAGCAGCTCTGGGACCCCAGTATTGACCTCTCTACGGTAATAGGGGCTATCTCTGGTACTGCCTCTGCCAGGATCTACCAAAGTATCCCGAATCCGTACCAAACATCTCTAATTCCCCTGTCGCCTCTCTTCAGCATATACCATGAATAACAAATCATAATCTATCCTAGACCTCTTGTAGGTCTAGCAGTAGAACTATATCGATCTCATTATCTGGGGCTATAGTGGACAAATACAATCTCTCTGCATGGAGGCTTGCTCAGACTGGGATGTCTACCTTCGGGTCAATAGGTGGTGGGGTTTTGTATAGCGATGGGTGGTAGTGGTGGATGTGTGACGGTGGTGGTAATGCTTAGGGCAGTAACTGCATCAATATTGTGAGAGCCTGAGTGGAGCTATACTCGAGTTGTTTGGATTTTGGGTTAGACACCCAGATGATGGTTGGTAAAGGTGGTGATGTGCATGTGGGGCCGTGCACCTATGAAGGCGCTCCCTTGCTGGTAAAGGGTATGGTCGATAGCGGATAGGATGGTGATGGTGATGGAAGTAGTCTTATGGTTCAGAAGTCTCTCAAACCGCTGCCTCTGGTGGTGGACCAAGGGATATGGAGTGTGGGGCCGGACGAATCTAGCTTCCCAATGGGTTAATTGTCTGTGGAGGAGTGGTGGATATATCTGGCTTGTTCCTCAGATGGGTAAATTGGTTCATCAATAGGTTACAACATTTGAAGAGTCGGCCAAAGCTAATAGTGCTCCGCCTCTCTCATCCGTCCTCATCATCTTCATCCTCATCATTAGCGTCATCCCTAGATGAATCGCCTTCATCATCATCTCCATCATCTCCCCCGTCCATAGGATAGTCAACCGGACCATCCTTTGTCTCATCATCCTCGTACTCCTCGGGATCCCCCTCGGGATCCGACTCATTAACATATCCGGGTGACTCGGCAGTAGGTGAATCAACAGGAGGTAATGGCTGCTCCTCAGCTGGAAACTCATGCTCATCCTCCAATGGTATATACTTAAGGTATATAGGCTCTAGCACGTAGTCAGGATCATGTGCCTGTACGAACATAGGCTCACGCTCATCCTCGTCCTGAGGAACTAGCGATGTTTATGGATCCTCTGGGCCTGGTATGTAATCCGGTGATGGTGGGGCTACTGGCTGTATCGGGAGTCTATCGTATCCTAAACGATGACCCGTGGGATGCCTCCCTCAGATACCTCCTCATCGTCGGCTCCCCAGAAGGCTCTGCCAGGCTCAGAGTCGGTGTAAACGGAAGTGTAGGTAACAACCGATGAAGCAGAAGACATGACTGCTGCAAAAGCAAAAATAACTTATATAAGTAATACTTATAACAAGAATATATGTATTATATGTCTATGAGGTTAACTAATAAGGGACTTATAGTAATATACGTAATATAGTTTATATACTCGTATATCAATCTTGTAAGCACTTAGAAATCAACTAATGCTAAAACAATGCATGTCATGTAAGCATATATCTGCTAGATGTTAAACAAGTAATGCATGTATGTCCCTCGCAAACCCATTTGTGAAAAACAGTGTTTGAAAATGGTTATAGTCCAGACAAAACTTTTGACCTGGTTCTCTATTGCTCTGATACCAATCTGTAACACCCTCAAATCTGAGTACGCAGCGGAATGTTGAATATCCGAGGGCGTCACTTTATGGATCAATAGCACAAGATCTGAGAATGACTACTAACGTGTCGTTTGAAATGATACATTGGATTAACAAAATACTTGTTTGTTACATAAGCCCATGGCTTCAAATTGTTCAATAATATAAATAAAGATTCCGGTTTATAACAATTGTCCCCAAAATGTAGTAAGACCCCAAATCTTAAGTGTTGACTCTTCAATTATTGACTTCCAATGTATCATCGCACCTCGTGCCTTATTGACCTGAAAAACATGCTTAAAACGTCAACATAAAGTTGGTGAATTCATAGGTTTATGTAAATCAATAGTAGGACCGCAAGATTTACAAGTGTATGATTAAGCAACACATGCAAACATCATAAAAAGTAATTACGTTTTCCTAAGCTCATGACACCGAAGCTCGACATGTATGAATACAATATATCGCCAATGAATGCCTGTGAATGATGTTTTAACCCGCAACATCCCAAATCCAACATGGTATACGTTCGTTCCCAGTGATAGCTAATCACCTGAACGGGGATTGTCAATCCCAAATAGATCTATCTATAACATTCGTGCTTACAATCCAGTAATTGACAGTTTATGATAAAGGGCTCAGTGGGTTATCGCTACTTAGGCAAACACGTAATCATTGTATAAAATGTACACTTGCGTCCAATTTGTAAAACAAGCATGTTCTCACCCTAAAGATGTAAATCATTTAAGAAATTGTAAAACATGAGGCTATGAACTCACCTGAGTAAATAGTCCTCTGGAAATGAATATAGATATCCAAGTATGTATCACACCGTCAAATACCTATGTAAATATGACTAGTCTTAGTCTACAAATTTAGGCTAAAGACTCGATGTATAAACTATAATAAATTGCTAGTTTATATATGCTGTTATCACTTGTGTGGTGGTGTACGTGTTTAATGTATTTGAAATTGTGTGATGGCTCTTGGAAAACGTATATACCTTGTTAATAAATATTATTATTTATTAAGTCGTTATTCAAAACTGAATAACAACCGAGTATATTATAGTCCGTCCGACTAGTTAAGTGTTTAAATAATTTACTTTTGTTTACAAAATACCCTTGAGTTTCTTATAAATACAAAACAGCCCCTGGGTTTATAATTATGCTTTATTTACATTTTAAACCCTTTAGTTTCAATAATTACACTTTTACCACTTTACAAAGTTGTAATTTAGGTCCTTATACTTTCATATCAGCCCCTTATCTTTCATGATGTTTAAAACAACCCCTATACTTGAGAAAATCAGTAAATGATAGTTTTAGCCCTTCTAGTTTGTAATTTACACTTTTGGTCCCTTAACTTTACAAAAATCGCATTTTAAGTCCAATTAAATCCCAACAAGTGGCATTATATTTAATTAAGTCCAAATAAGCCATATAAGCTGCCCCAGCTTATAAATAAGCTTTAACGAGCTTATATTGGCTTAATGGGCCTTATTGGGCCAATTAAGGTCCATTAAGTGTTCTAAGGGTCCAATTAAGTTTTAAAAAGCACAAATGCATTCGTTAAGCTTATTTAAATTTGCTTAAGCTTTGGGCTAGCGAGCCCAATAACTTAAACCCGAAACACATTAAAGGTTTTTCTTAGCATTTTAACTTACTTTCTAAACTTGTTAAACTTTCTAAACTACACAAATCAAATTGGCTTATTAATAAGCTTGGTTGAGCTTATTTTGAGCTTATTAGGCTCGTTGGTCCAACAACCTTTATCGAGAGTTAATACTAAGGTCCATTAAGGTTTTCTTAGTGATTCCAACTTATTTTCCTTTCTTAAATAGATTATTAGGGTCTGTTTACTGTTCAGCTTATCAAATAAGCAAATAAGCAACGTTATTGGGCCATTTGGGCTCAATACAAGCCTGATAAGGGTTCTAGGGGTTCGGGCTTATTTCATTTTGGTCCATTAGCTTCTTAAGTCTATAACAAGCAATTTAAGCTGTTTGAGCTCACAAATAAGCCGTGGGAACTTATTTGTGGCTTCGGGGTTTCGTGGGTTCACGACGTGGACTACCCAAGCCCAATATGGATCCGTTTGCTTTTTATAAGGTACTAGGGATCCACATTTGTTGTATTAAGTTCATATGACTCCTATTAAGCATGTAGGACTTATAAATAAGCCGTGGCTCCCTAGGTGGGCTTATTGGGCCTGTTTGGCCTTTGAACGTGGCCCGTGGGCTGCAAAGGCCCACTAGAAGTTTAATTCATGCATGCTTGTTGTCCTACGGGTTCCTTAAGCCTTCTTGTCCAACTAATAAGGTCGGACGAGCATAAAATTAAGCCACGGCTCACCATTGGGCTGTTGGGCCTAAGCCAGGAGCTTGCTTGAATTACGAAAGGCCCATAGTGGCCCGTTGGCTTTTCTAACATCATACGTGGTTCGAAAACTTGCCTTAGTGATATCAATACTTCGTTTAACTTATTTCTACGTCGTATGTTGCATGCAAACGTTCGTTTAAATAGGGTATTCGTTCCCAAGTCATAGTGCATCGTTTACTATAAAAGCTTACGTGTGGTTTTCTTATAATGAATAGTTTTTTTCTAAGCTTTGCTCGTTGATAAGCCATGTTACATGTTTACTTAACATTCCAACACCACACAAGGTCGAGTTTATGTAATATACGTGTGTGTGACACGGATGGGTAGAACCAAGCGTGTTCGTGCCCACGTAAACTCGTAAACTGCATGACGACGTGACTCATATGACTAGGTGTCAAGAAAATAAATGAAGTATGAAATGTACAAGCTTAATTGTGACTTACAAAGGGTCCTAGTGACTTGGCTATGTGTTGGAACGAGTAGAATGACAATCCAAGTGTATACACGATCAAAATAACCAACCCAAGCTTCAAAGCTTTGTTAATACCCAACCTTAGCTCGCGTAAACCCTTAAGGTCGCGTATGTAAACCCTAGTGAATATATGTTGACTCGAAACAAGATGTGTGGGCGTGCTTGGGTGCGGTTTGTGACCCGAACAAGAGAAAAGAGTATATGTGTTTATGGTTTGAGTGAGTGTGGGTTGTAAGAGTGTTAAGTGTTAGGTGTGAGTGTGTATTTATGGGCAATGAGCTAGTTAACTCTCCTAGTTTCACAAACAACCCAAACCAAACCAAATTTATGCCCTAGGAGGTGGTTAATTGAAGTTTTCTAGTTAACTACACCTTGTTTTGTTAAACCACACAAGTACAATCTTTAATTACTTGCATGATGTACAAGATTTACCTAAGATCATACAAATCTTATGGATTTGTGTGTGTTTGTTGCTTAGCCATGGCCTAAGGGGCAAAAGAGAAACAATTTTGTTATTATCCAATGTGTAATAGCCATTAGGAGACCATTAGGACTAATATTAATTACCAATGAGATGTACATGTACTTAAAGATCAAAAATGAAGATTTCTAGTGAGTTTGGTACCCCTTTATTCGGCCATAGTGGAGATTTGACACAAAAATTGATTTAATTTTGTGTTAAGGTTATAAAAGTGGGTGTTGGTTTGAGTCTAGGTAAGTCTAGGTAT
The DNA here is from genome assembly GCA_026074375.1 of Tanacetum coccineum. NCBI lineage: Eukaryota > Viridiplantae > Streptophyta > Magnoliopsida > Asterales > Asteraceae > Tanacetum > Tanacetum coccineum. The sequence goes on along the minus strand of BQNB010021626.1, from coordinate 23,626 downwards.
TTCCGGGGTGTGTCCAAATGTATTCTATTGCGAAACGTAACCCTTTTACGTGACCAATACAAAATAAAATATGCAACGTTAATAATTATCTTCTCAATAATTATTTATTACTTGGTGGATGTAAACCTTAATTTATTTGATGACCGTTTACATTAATTGATTATTTCTAGTCTACGCGATTTAGCTCAAAAGTAAAATTAAAAGTAAACGCGTATCGGACTAAAATAAATAGTGACTAATAATAGGAGTCGTAAAATGACCTAAATTTGAGAAATGTTACATATTTGGTAAGGCCATCGACAATGACCCAGATTGTGTCATGTTCGTTTGAGGTTTTGGGTAGTTTTGTGATGAAATCCATTGTTATTCTCTCCTACTTCCACATAGGAATCTCTGGTTGTACCAGTAAGCCAAATGGCTTCTGACATTCTACTTTAACTCTAGAGCATGTTAAATATTTACCAACATACTCAGCGATGATTGCCTTCAAATTAGGCCACCAATAGAGTTTCTTTAGATCCTGATACATCTTGTCAGAACCTGGGTGAATGGAATACTTCGATTTATAGGACTCATGCATAATCAAGTCTCTCCGATTACCAAAGAGTGGTAACCAACTTTGATTCTTAATATATCGAGTTCCATCAGAACATATTTCAAATGATTTATCCATTCCTCGTAAGTTTTCAGTGTTGATGTTTTCTTCTTTGAGTGCTTCACTTTGAGCTTTGAGAATTTGTGAGGGTAAGTTTGGATGAATGGTCATAACTATTGATCTAACTTGGAGAGGTTTGATTTGTTCCTTCCAGCTTAAGGAATCTACAACATTTGCCTTTCCAAGATGGTAGCGAATTTCACAATCGTAATCTGCAAGCAATTCTAGCCAACGGCGTTGTCTCATGTTCAACTCTTTCTGATCAAGGACCCGGTTTTTGCCTAATGTTTAAGGAGGGATTCTTTCTTTTCACCCTTTAGCTTAACATTTCTTTTTCTTTCTTCAACCCCTTCAGTGCATACCGAGACTTCATTACTAGTACCTTGTTGGGTATGTTCCAGTACTAGCTCCATATTAGTCCGCACTATTCCCTTATTCTTACGTTACTCCATCTATAATCATACCTAAGGACATCTACACTAACTAGTGGATTGTCCTGGGTAATTCCTCATGTGCACTTCTGGCGAGATCGTTGGGTGAACGATTACCTAACCTTATCATCCTTTAACTCGATAAAGTAATTATAGGGTTCGGTCTTTAATTTTTCCACAATTGCCATCATACACATTCGTCCCCCTTTAATATGTGCTTCAATATTCGTAAGAGTTTTAGCACATATGGGAGAGCTCGTTGAGTCCAAAATGGATCACCATTTTTATCACGATTTTCATATTAAAATCACATTCTCGTCCCCCGATCAAAAAATGCAACCCTTGTTGAGATTTTAGATCTCAAATTGATTTAAGTTAGGAAAATTTTGGTGAGGAAATTGTGTCTAATTTTATACTAGTCGATAATGGAACACATTCAAGCTCCCCCTCAATTAGTTATGAGGGACATATTTCGTGGTTGTCTGTCCAGTTTATGAGTTAGTTTTCTAATGGTTTTAAAATTTGACACAAACTCAGAAAACCAAATAAACTGATACAAAACACGTCTTAATCACTGCTTTATAATTTACATATTACAACAACATATAGACATATACCCAACAAAAGATGGATCCTGATTGCCGAGATGATGTGATCAATCGGTTTGCTGTGAAGTCTGTAGTCTCCTTCTCTTATTCGTCTACACAAATATGCTTTCCAGGTTACGGAAGATCCTCCTTGTCTTAAGCCGTTTTTGAATGGAAAACATGAACTCCTTGCTTCTGCCGACATCTTTCCTTGTCCAAAATCTTATGTTCAAACCCGGATTCATCCTTTTAACCTTGAATTCCTTGACCTGGTAGTCCAATGCCTCATCAATCTGTTGCAGAGTGCGTGTGCCGTTCATGAACTTGTGGATCTCATTGAACCGCATGATCATCTGAACCCCATATTTATCCCTAAATGTGACGGCTCTTGGAGAGTCAATTACGGTGAAGTCGTGCTTGAACTAAAAACCAGTTGCATACCATCATGGTGGTGAGTTTTACGTCTTTAAAAAGTATGGTAGCTCTTATTCTCAATTGGATGTTTTTACTCGTTGTATGATAACCAAGTTTTTGATCCATAAGTTGACTGCAGTAGAGAGAATCTGCTTATCTTTAGGTGGAAGATGGTTCAGATGACCTTGAAGATTCAATAAGTACAGATATTCAAAGTCACTCAGGTACAAATATTTGAAGTCCCTTTTCAGCAAATAATTATTGTTAAGATCAGCTCTACGAAGGACGATCGTCTTCATGTAATCGTACCCATATAAGGAGAAAACTTTAATTCTGACAACACTTAAAATACGCATATGAGTCCGTACAGCTTTGCGGTCACCCTCAGATGTGTGTCTATCAATGTAGAATCGTTGTCTTTGGAATAACTAGTGAGAAATACCATACATAGCAGCAATGTCATACTTTCATTCTTCTTCAATCCACATCTGATCGGGTACCATTTGCTCTAAACCAACATCAGGATAACACGCCGCTTTCATCTTCGAGATTGACAATGCATGTCTACCACCCTTGCTACCATATATTAGATACTCCAAATCTTTGTTAAAGAAGAAGTGAGCTTGAATTGTGACTTGCCCTGGCTGACCACCCAGTGGTAGTGGTTTGCTGACATTATACCTGATGATTGCATCGTTTACTTTATCGGTGAGTAGTTTATGGCATTCTTCCATTTGGTACTGGAGATGAATCACATTAGGATAAAAGACTTTGATGATTTCAAATGCAAGGCCTTCCAGGTCTTTTTGGTAAGTGTCGTGATCCCTTACTTTTTACAGAACCAGTCCATAAAGATTGCCATGTCATCGGTCTTCTGAGCACAGTAACGGACGTTCTCTCAGTGGAGTGTGCATAGGTGGATGCAAAGAGCAATGCCCAGTTGTTCATTGGCGACCAGGACCATAGTAGATGATGGAATGGACCAGACAGGTTCTGGTGTAGCAGGTCTGTCTTCCTCAGGAAGTGGCTTCCACCAATCTTGCTTCAAATTCACCTTAGGAATGTGATCATTCTCGATGTCTTCATCATACCTGTTCGTCAGGAGCCAAATCATCATCCATATATAGATTTTCAGGAATTGATGAGACAGATGGCTTAAGTCTTGTGTCAGTAGTCGTCCAAGTCGTATATTCAGCTGAAGTAGTTATCTTTGAAGAGCTTGGAGCAGCTGTGCTTTTTGACTGATCACTCAGGTTGGTGGATGGAGGTGGAGGAGGAGGAGGCAATTGAGATGATCTAGAAGTTTCAAAGGCTCCAGAAGTTCCATATGGACCTGCAGGTGGTGGAGCAGGGGGTGGCTGATAAGGTGGAGACCCAGGTAGTGTTCTTGGTGAATCATGTCTCTTTTTCTTCTTTCTTCGTGCTTCAGCCAAATCAGTTAGGAGCTGGTCAGAGTGATTACGGTCCATTGAATTCTCCAGAGCTTCGTATAGCTTCTTGTGATCTTCATAAGCTTTGTAGGAGTTGGTTTCCCACATGCGGTGGTGAAGAATCTCTTTCATGTCAGCTTCTGGCAAATCTCTGAAGCGATCCTGGAGTGGAGCTTGAATAGCCTAGTCAATAGCATCCGTGACAATTTCATCCACTGCTTTGCTCACCTGATGGGGAATGTCAAGATTCTCTGATTTGTACAATCCGACCCATGTTTGTCCATCCTTTCCTCCAGGGCTAAGTTGGCTTGTACCAGATCCGCCACTGATGTTGTTTCAAGACTCACGTATACGCTTTATCAAGATGAATTTTGCTTGCTTTGTTATGGTTGAGGTGGTAAAGTAAGAGTTGTTATTGACATTGTTTTTGTTGCTGTTGCGGTTGCGATTGCTGGTAGTGGCAGATGTTCATTAGGAGAATCAGTTCTATAAATGAGATCAATCATCGGTGATGTCATAGGAGGATTTGAAGTTCATTTGATGGATTAATGACGGGGACACATCGATTCCGCTTCGGTTCTATGCCAGTTATCTTCTCATTTTCTACATAAGAAGGTTTATCATTGAAGAATTGATCGCCAAAGCTGAAGTCTTTAGCAAGGTGTTGTAGAGAAGACAAGGTCCCTGTAGAGCTAGCAGGTTCCTCAAGAATCGCCTATTCTTCAACTGTTAGCTTGAGATTCTCCTGTACATTAGGATAGGCAGTGGCAATGAACCCTTCATCCATTTGCTCAGGATTTTGTTAGGTTGAAGCATCAGTGGCCTCAAAGTCCATATGTTTAAGGTTTGGTCCAGCATGAACAACATGACTTGATTGAGGTTGAGACTCTGCATCATCACCAGGGTTTGATCTAGCCTGGCCTTTGACTTGTTTACCAGGGTTTGGTCTAGCCTGGCCTTCATCTTGAGCTTCAGGATTAATCTCAGGAGATACATCATCATCAGATTCTGCCTCGCTGTCAGTCAGTCCAAGTTCAGCATACAATGAAGAAGATTCTTCATGACCCAAGGTTTCAGTTGGTGCGGGAGTGCGCCTCTAAAAGATAAACTGATCAGCAGGGCTCTTTTTATTTAGAGTCTGAAGGTTGAGTAGAGCTTAAGCAGCATGTTCTTCACCTACTTTCTCTTTCCCCTTTCCTTGTACCTCCAGGAGCGGTTGAGATTTTCTAGATTCAGGTTCTCTGATCACCACCGGTGGAAGTAGACCCTGATGTGCAGCGTGAACATCCTTTAAACTTTCTTCCACTGCCTTTTACATATCAGCCTCTTCATCACCAAACCTGGGTTCATTCACTGGAACACCTTCATCTACGAACTCATCTACCAACTAAAGAGAGCTCTTTTGTGTTCACTTCTTTATCACCTTACCAGCTTTAGGTCGTTTGGCTAGAGATGGTGCCTTAGAAGACTCCTTGACCAATTTACGCTTTTTTACTTTGGTCTTTCTTAGAGGGTTCAGTTGTTGCAGGTGTTGGTTTAGGTGGTTGAGAAGCAGTGGGCTGGGAGCTCTTGGATCTGACAGAGGTTTTGTGAGGTGCTGCTTTAGGTGCCTAGCTTGTGTGTGTAAAGGCTTAGATTGCTTTGGTTGACTTTGGGGTCTTGTGTGGCACCCTTAGCAGGTTTGGTGCGGGAGATAGATCACTAACTTCTTCACCGGCAAGATATCTTTGATGCTTAGCTACTTTCTCCAGATACGCATTGTAGTATTGTTCTCCTTGAATGTCAGCAGTGATAAGATTATTCGGAATAGGCATCCCAAAGACTTCCCGTTTGGTTCCCTTTGCACTAAACTTGAGATATCCAAGAACAGACTCTTCATTAGGCAAATGAAGTGGAGAACCTGGTCTCGGGTGGAACTTGTGCTTGCTTTGTAAGTGATGGATGATCAGCTTGGTGAACCTAACACTTGGGATCACAATAAGGTTGGCTTTCTTCCTTCCCTGAGTATGTCATGCCAGATTCTTTTTGTCTTCAATGAAAGTATGGATGGATTGGGTGAACTCTTCCCACATCCTCTCTACATAATCAATATGGGCTCGTTTGACAACGCCCCATAGAATTTGTAACACTGGAGCCCTTGGTCTTTCAAACCCTGAAGTCTTTCCCGTAAGACACAAATTAATGATTGTTGTGAGTGCTCTCCACGGCTGAAACATGTCATTAGTCACGACATCAGATAAGGTTTTGACAACTTTTGGGTAACCCAGATCGTTGACAAATTTAATAAGGACATCAGGAGTTGGTGGGGAAGAAAATGCATTGTTGTTGTCGACTGGTGTGATCTGAAGGGCGTCTCTGAGTGTGTCTTTGGTGAGATCGAACCATTGCTCATCTAGTTGACAGCTGTAACTCCCGGTGGTTTTGTCATATCGAACAGTGTCCCAAAACTGCTGAATATAGATTGATGGAATTGTCGAGGAAGCAATGAAAGCTCTGAAGAAGTTGGTGTGCTTCAGAATGTCCACCGAAATCTTGTAGATTGGATTGCTCTGCGACCTTTCAACATCCAAATAGCAGTTGCTTTTTCCTACAGGCACCCATCTGCTGCGAGGCAGGATCTGTTCATCAGTACGAGTGGGTGGTGCCATAGCAGGTGCTTGTTCAGCAGGAGCATTAACATTAACATCAGCCATTGTATCTGCACAATCACATCCACAGAAAGGCATACATACAGAATGGAGATGTTAGATGTGAGCAAATGCTCAAGAGATAATCAGTTATGGACTAAATCCTGGAAAAGGACACTGAGATCATATTAAAGTGGTGATCAATAGATTTGGTCAACTCTTGAGTCAACGGAAGTTAACTCGTGGAAGAGAAGACAAAACGCAATGACCAAACCGCAATGACCAAACCGTAATTTTCAAGCAATACTAGACAAAACGCAGAGGTTAAGACATATTAGGTAGAGCAAAACGCAAGACACAAAATCCAATTAGTCAACAAAACGCAATTACACACAAGTCGCAGACATCTCCCAAGCAAAATGCAATTCATCAAAACACAATGAATATTTTATTAAAAATAATCAAAACGCAGACATTTCAAAACGCAAGAGACAAGTCGCAGTCAGACAAAACGCAATCCGTCAAAATGCAAGGTATATTATATTCAAAATATACAAAACGCAATCATTAAAAAAAATTGAAATGAGGGTTTTAAAATTTTAATGGTCTTCAAAGCAAAACGCAATGACTTGTGTTTTGACCTGTTTAACAATTAATAAGCAAAACGCAACATGGAATCTCAGATCAAAACGCAATCAAGAAAATACATATACAAACCGCAACCAAGAACCCCTAACAAAACGCAACCAAGAACACTCATATTCGCAGATTTCAACTTTCAAATCAGGACTTCCAAGGCATAACAAGTGTATGATATACACTTTATTGTACATACTAACCTATTTAACAACAACAACAAGTCACCACAAACATCATACGATCACATTTTTGACTAAAAAGTCAACTTTTACACGAAAATCACAAGGACCATAAAATAACGATGGGGGATCCAATTCAGGCATCAATGAAGCATCATGTATGTAATCTAATGCTAACCCAACAATCAAAACTCAATTAGAAACACTAACTACGATTTTGATGACGATTAAGCACGAACACCCTAACAAAATGCGATTTAATGAAGTTTAGGCCAAGATGTTATAGATACGGCATATTTAGATGATAAAGAACATAACACAAGCCTTACCTAAACACGAAATTACACAAAATATCACGAAACAGGAAAATCGCAATTTGTTGCGTTTTGGGTTAAGAGAAAATGAGTGATGAAGATTGACTGTTTTTTAAATGAAGTTGACCAAGTCAACTTTCAAGGACCTTTTATAGCTAGGTTAAACTTTCATCAATTGGTAGATTTGGCCCCTTACTTTCTACTTTCTTTTCTATTTAAGGCCTTAGTATTAATAAGAGATTATTTAAGATGCATAAATGGCACAAATGGTCCTTAATATTTTATGAGTCTTGGAAACAAATAGCAAATAGCACATAAGACCCTATACTTGCATATTATTGACAAAATTTGGCCATTTAGAGTTAACTCAGGTTTAACTCCCCCTTAAAATGTAACCCCGTTAGATACAAAACCTTTTTCAATTATTTTATAGCGATGTAATAAAAGGAAAGGGAATGCCCCGTTAGATATGTCATGAATTTTGAAAATTCAAAAAAAACTCTCGCTCCCCTCAATCAATGACCCGTTTGGTCTCTACCGAAAGAGTTTAGCTTGATTGAGTATCTAATTTATTGAAAACCCAAGTCCGATTGTTTCCACCACCACACATTAAAAAACTCCAAACCATGTGAAAATCCAATAATTTCTGAAGAATGGATAGACGGAAAATTATAAGAATATACAGAAGACTTTCTCTTCCGCATCAGAAATAATAACTGAAGCGTACAATAGTATCAAGGTGCATGGATATTAGTAATCATGCAGGGAGAACTTAATTACCCATTGTTTAGGACACGTCTTTTTGGCGACATGCTTTCCTCATTTTGAAAACTGGGTTGCAGTCGGAAATAACTGTAAGCCATAAAGACATGTTTTGAAAAGTTTGAACTTCCGTTCGAGCTTCATTTAAAGACCCGTATCATTATTGAATGACATTTCTAGGTCCGTAAATGTTATCGATAAACGGAAGACATGTCTTGAAAAACTATTTTTGGTATTTTCTATTTTCTGATTTTTTATGATTTTTATAGGTTTTATATTTTTGTATTTTCTTTTTGGTTTTGAATATGTACATATTTACATAGGATATAGGAAGACCATCTTTTACCCCTCTTCTCTTTCCTGAATACGTTTAAGAGTTTTCGGAGACATACTCTTCATACCAAGTTGCGGGAGTAGAAATTCGAGACCACTCTCTGCAATAGCTTTGTGAATATTCTGCGAGCTGATATCCTTGACATGAAGTACAATTCAATCACGCCTTTCTCAACCTGCTCTCTTATGAAATGGTTTCATATGTCAATATGCTTGGACCGGGAGTGCTGGACATTATTGCAGCATAGAGCAATGGCACTGCGATTCTCACAATACAAGGGAATTTTATTGAAGGCAAAGCTGTAGTTTGTGAGCTGTGATCTCATCCAAAGTATCTGAGCACAGCATCCAGACATGGCAATGTATTCTGCCTCTGTAGTTGAGATCGCAGTGCTCTTCTGTTTTTTTGAAAATGACCAGGCTGAACTAATTAATCTCTAAGGAACTGAGGCATTAGGGGCCTGAGTGCGCGATACGTCAGCGTTGTTTCCATCGAGCGCTGTGTATAATAACCCACAAACAGTCGGAACACGACCCACAAAACCCAAACCACCACCTTCCCGCATTAACACGGAGGGGAGAGGAAAAGAGAGAGAGGCGCGACACAACACAAAGGAAGTACGATATAGAAAGTATCTCCAGAAACTCCCTTCTTAAAGATAAATAAGTCACTGGTCATCAAAAAAACAGAAAGCACAGCGATCTCAACTATACATAACAGAATAACATTGCCATGTCTGGGATGCTGTGCACAGATACTTTGGATGAGATCACAGCTCACAAACTATAGCTTTGCCTTCAATCAAATATCCCATTTGTAATTGTGAGAATCGCAGTGCCATTGCTCTATGCTGCAATAATGTCCAGCACTCCCGGTCCAAGCATATTGACATATGAAACCATTTCATAAGAGAGCAGGTTGAGAAAGGCGTGATTGAATTGTACTTCATGTCAACGGATTATGAGCTCGCAAGACATATTCACCAAAGCATTGCCAAGAGAAGTGGTTCAAATTCTCTAAACTCCCGCAACTTGGTAATGAAGATAATTCTCCCAGAAACTCATAAAACGTATTCAGGAAAGAAGAAGATGGGTAAAAAGATGGGTCTTCCTATATCCTATGGTAAATATGTACAAGATTCAAAACCAAAAAGAAAATAACAAAAATAATAATACCTATAAAAAAAGGGGGGGGGGGGGGGGGGGGGGGGGTTAATCATAAAAAATCAAAAATAGAAAATACCAAAAATATTTTTCAAGACATGTTTCCTTTATTCGATAACATGTTAATGGAGCCTAGAAAATGTCATTCAAATAATGATACGGTCCTTTAAATGAAAGCTCGAACCAAGTTCAAACTTTTCAAAACATGTCTTTATGGCTTACAGTTATTTCCGACTGCAACCCAGTTTTTAAAATGAGGAAAGCATGTCGCCAAAAAGACGGCTGTTCCTAACAATGAGTAATTAAGTTCTCCTGGGCATGGATTACTTAATATCCATGCAACCTTGATCTAATGTACGCTTCAGTTTATTATTTCCTGATACGGAAGAGAAGTCTTCTGTATATCCTTATAATATTTCCCCGTCGATCATTCTTTCAGAAATATTAAAAAATTTGGATTTTCAGCAGGTGGTTTAAAAAAAATTAAAAAAAATGTTGGTGGAAAATCAATCGGACTTGTGTTTTTCATAAAAATAATACTCCAATCAACGAGTACAACTCTTTCGTTAGAAAACGGCGTCCATTGAAGAGGGGCGAGTTATTTTTTTTCAAAAAAAATTCATGACATCTAACGGGCATCTTTTATACATCGTATAAATAATTGAAAAAGGTTTTGTATCTAACGGGGTTATATTTTAAGGGGGAGTTAAACCTGAGTTAACTCTAAATGGCCAAATTTTGTCAATAATATGCAAGTATAGGGTCTTATGTGCTATTTGCTATTGTTTTTCGGGGGGGGGGATGACTCCTTAAAATATTAAGACCATTTGTGCCATTTATTGCATAAAATCATATCTGCTTAGTAATACTAAGGCTTAAATAGAAAAAGAAAGTAGAAAGTAAGGGCCAAATCTCAATTAATGAAAGTTTACCCTAGCTATAAAAGGTCCTAGAGAGTTGACTTGGTCAACTTCAATCAAAAATAGTCTAACTTTATCACTCATTTTCTCTTAAACCCAAAATGCAACAAATATGCGATATTCCTGTTTCGTGATTATTTTGTGTGACTTGTGTTTAGGTAAATGCTAGTTTTGTGTTCTTTATCATCTAAATATGCCGTATCTATAACATCTTGGCCTGAACTTCATTAAATCGCATTTTGTTAGGGTGTTCGTGCTTAATCATCATCAAAATCGTGGTTAGTGTTTCTAATTGAGTTTTGATTGTTGGGTTAGCATTAGATTACATACATGATGCTTCATTGAGGCATGAATTTGGATTCCCCCATTGTTATTTTATGGTCCTTGTGATTTTCGTGTAAAAGTTGACTTTTTAGTCAAAAATGTGATCGTATGATGTTTGTGGTGACTTCTTGTTGTTGTTAAATAGGTTAGTATGTACAATAAAGTGTATATCATACACTTGTTATGCCTTGGAAGTCCTGATTTGAAAGTTGAAATCTGCGAAATATGAGTGTTACTTGGTGCGTTTTGTTAGGGATTCTTGGATGTGTTTTTGTTATGTATTTTATGAGTTTATGTCAGTATATGTGTTTTGTGTTTTGTGTCAGTATATTTTGTCTTTTCTGAATTTGTGTCAAATTTTGTAACCATTAGAACAAACTCATAATAACTGACACGAAGTATGTCCCTCCAGAATTGAGGGGGAGCATGAATATGTTCCGTTATTGGCTTGTATAAATCAGACACATTTTCTCCTAAATTTTTCTAACATATTTAAATCACTTGAGATCCTAAATCTCAAAGGGTTTGAAATTTTTGATCGAGGGAGAGAATGTGATTTTAATATGAAAATCTAATAAAAATGTGATCTTTTGGACTCAAGTGTAGGTTCTCCCATATGTGCTAAACTTTTTTGAATTCGATGCCACATATTGAGGGAGAGCCGAATGGTATATGATGACAATTGTGGAAATACCAAAGACCAACCCTAGAATTATTCTATCGGAGTTATAAGGATGGAAAGTTAGGTAATCGTTCCCACGCTCCCGCCAGTGCCAAGGATCTACCAAAGGACAATTTACTAGTTATGTATTAAAAAGGATAATTGTGAGAAAAGGGAAAGTGTAGACTAATAGGAGCTAGTACTTGAAACATACCCAACCAAGGTTCTAGTAATGAAGACTCGGTAAGCACTGAAGGATGTTGACGAATGAAAAGAAATGTTAAGATAAAGTGGATGAAAAGATAGCAGCCCTCCTTAAACATTAGGCAAGAAACCGTGTCCCTACATTATGCTGTCCAGAATCACACCAATGGTTGACTTTGCTGACATTGAAGACAAGTATCATGGGACCCAGTGATACGCTGCACACCCTCCCTAGCCACTCAAGATCCCCTCAAAGGAATCCTTGTTTCCATTTCCACGGAGATCAATACATTTCTATCGCTCTCTCACTCCGAGTTAGACGATATTGAAAAGGTAGCAGTCCGCTCCAGCCTCCGACAACTAAAACCAAAAGTGTACTATTGAGTCTAGAGCCATGAGATCATCCATAAATCTCTTTAGGACACTAATACAAACTATGCTTGTTCACCACACACTATAATAACAAGCAAGATCTTAAGAGTCCTATGCATTATCCTCGTGGATCGCCAAACATCCAAGTGATACGAAATTACTCACAAGAAGAATGGAAATCCTTTCTAGAGCCATCATCAAATCAAGCTCTGGTAAGGTTACTTGGAGATTCCTCTTTAGGATCAAACTTGTGACAACTGGAAAGCAACAATGGGGTGATTCCGAGTGAATCAAACTTGTTCCAGCATATGAATTGACAAGTAGTCTTTGAAAAACCTTTCGATGTGCTCAACAACTGATTTTCGAGCACATTGACTGTGATATATCTTTCAAACAAAATGTATATACTGGTGAAATTTGATTTTATGATATAAAACTGTTGATGCATCACATAAACTCTTTTTTGAGTGACACACGACTGATTTTTAAATCAATTTCTCATTAATCAGTGGGTTTCTAATTCATTGGTTCACTCACTTCGTGCTTTGTCCACTTTGAGACGCTCCGGTTTGAGAACGGCTAGCACAGCTGCGAAACCCTGTCAAGGAGATTATTCGGAATTCTACCTGACCACAGGCAGTATTTATACTGATTAACGGGAACCGTGGTTCTTTGCAACCTAAATTCAATGAAAGTGAACAAAGTCACATTCGTTTGTTTTATTACAAACTATACATGCAGGAATCCTGACGGGTAACAGATGCAGCGAAAGAACACATCATATCATGACCCCATGCTCACACCTCATATTCTTAATCATGGACATTATGATAACTGAAAGACCTACAACACAGCTTCCGCAACTCTGATGCTTGCTATCATGATCCAGAAAAGTGTGAGCATGATGGTTCGAAGGTCACAACATCACATGAGGCCAACACTGACCACAATGGGGGGGGGGGGGGGAGGGGGGGGGGGGGGGGGAAGGGGGATGATTTAGAATTTACTGTGGCTGATGATCTCAAAGAATGCTTAAATATCACACAAGTCAAAGGAACTAAGCTCAAAGATCACTACATTATGTACAAAGAGATCAATGAATGAAGAATCAAATACTACGAGCCAGAGTCAAAGATCAACCTCATAATTGGCTAGGATTTAATTTTATTTTCAGGGGTGACCTTCCCTTAGGGGGGAGATTAATTTATATTTATGAAAATCCATGTAAAAGACTCGTTTACCCTGTGTAATGTCTATCATAGGTATCTCGTAGCTTAACATAATCGTATAATTATCGTATGACGTATGGTGTTAGGTTCGGGTCTTACCCCCCAGTTAGCCCACTCCATTAGCCCACATAGAGGCATCAAACACCTGAATAATATACCCCTTTACAGCCCTGGAAGGGTTTGGTTGTTTAATTATATCAAACACACACATAATGTGTAGTTTTTCTTTCCTCTCACTAAACTCACTTTCTCTCTCTACAAATTCCAGCCAACCCCTGAAAATCATTGATTGTGTTATGATACGAATATCCTACAATATTGCTGCATTAAGAGATTTCAATTGAGTCCCTTTCCTAGTATCTGGCATTCGCCACCGCAAAACACTTTTCTACAGCTTCCGAGCAACAGCTAGAAATCCTTAATAAGTTACAACTTTAACTGATGTTCAAGGGAATGCCATTCATTAAATTAATTCTAGCCTTTACTTCTATCTTCTTTGAGACTTATCTCAGCAGATGTAATAGGCCATCACTTTTATAACACCTTCCATAATTTTTTGTATTTGGGCAAGGTTGCACCATTCTCTAGGACTTCCGATAGTGCATAGTCTATCATCTGGATGTATTGTTCAATCATCATCCTCCATAACTCAAACTCACCCGGTTTGAGCATGAGAACTTTGGATGCAGCCACCATGTGTGTAGAATCATGATCCATATCTTTAAGACAAAGATCTTGTGTATAAAAAATAGGTTCTTCTTATTCAAAGCTTCCTAACAAGCTCTTATACCACTTGTTGATCCCACTTCAATAGATCGAATTCCTTAAGCTTGTTTAAGGTTTAGTTATATTAAATAAATCTAACACAATTATAGTAGAAACTTTGTATTTAATGTATTAAAGATAGCGAATCTAATCTTTAATACATAAGAAAGGAATTATTAATGAAACGGTAAAACAATGAACATATAATTCAACAAAACATAAAAGATCCAATATAATTAAGCAAATAATACGAATACTCTCAAAGTATTAGGGTTACAAAGACCTTGCAGCTATGATAATTCTATGAATGACTCGTTTTGGTTTTGGTTTTGGTTTTGGTACATTGATCTCTATGCCCTAGGACCTCCTTTTATACACCAAGGATTCCTAAACGGCTTACAATACTTTCCTAAGTATATCAAATCTTCTAAATAAATAAGTTATACATATCTTTTACAAAAATAACTCATATAAATCACATAAGCAGTACTAACTAACTCGGCAGTACTAACTTCTTCACTAGCAGCATTAACTCCTTTAGCAACATTAACTTTGTACTAATAGTAGTAACTTTTTGTATAGCATTAGTTAACTACTTAGCAGTTTTTCATCAAAGTACCTGAGCAGTAACAATTGCACTAGCATAGTAACTTTATTACACTAGCAGTAAGTAACATCCTCCTTAGCAGTAGTAAACTTGTAACTGGCAGTTGTAACTTCACCAGCAGTCCTTAAACACTTGAATAATTTTCATTGAAATTCACCAGCAGCACTAACTTTGACTGAGGAGCATTAACATCAATAAGAGCAGCAGTAAATCCAAACATCATCAAGAAGCTTTTAATCCCAATAGTGATAGCATCACATTTTTCCATCCCATGCTTTTTAAAGAAGCTCTATTGGTATTAATGATTGGTAATAGCAGATTCCCAAGGAGATTGATGAACCAAAAGTCTTAAAAAGAACTTCTATCTCACCCATCATTGACATCAGAATTATCTTTTCATTAGCTTTACAAATCTGTTTGAGAAAACTGGATTTGTTGAACCAAAAATGATGTCATCGACATATATTTAAACTAATAAAATGTCATCCCCGTGTCTTCGTGTGAACAGTGGTGGATCCATAAGACATTTTGTGAAATGGTGGTCAACTAAAAATGAGGAAAGCTTGTCATAGCATGCTCTAGGGCATGTTTAAGACCATAAAAAGCTTTCTTAAGACGATAAACGTGGTTAGGAAAGTCTGGGTCTACAAATTCGTCAGGCTAACTTATAAAAACTTCTTTTATCAATGGACCATTTAGGAATGCATTCTTGATATCCACTTGGTAGATAGTGAAGTTCTTGTGAGCCGCGTAAGCCACAAATATTTTGACATCTTCGAGTCGTGCTACTGGAGTGAACGATTCCTCAAAATCTATTCCTTCTTGTTGACTATAACCCTTGGCAACGAGACGATATTTATTTTGAATAACTGTGTTTTCAGCATCCGTCTTATTTTTCCAAAGCCATTTTTACCTTGATTAACATTTCCAGTCAGCAGGTCTTGTAACAAGTTCCCATACATCTAATAATTTTGAACTAATTAGTTAATCTGACCAATTGATTCAATCCAACTGTGATCAAGCATAACGTCTTTGATGTTGGTAGGTTCTGTAGTACTCACTGTTAGTGCATACATGCACATTTATGCATCAGTGTGGAGTCTATGTCTTGTTGAGACAGGCTTTGAAGGGTCACCAATACATTTGTATCAATTGGATTGATTCTTTTACATCCATCAATATAGTGGAGCGATGTTTTTGATGGAACTCGTGCATATTCGATGGGTCCTGATAGTTTGAAGATGACTCGGCTTTTTCAAAATCATGAGTATGAAATTAATTTATAAAAGTTTTCCCATCAAGTTCTACAAAGTCTTCTTGAACCGACTCATCGGCATTATCATTCGAGACTAGAGTTGTTGGTTCGATAGTAACATGTTCTTTTGATGAGGTACAATTTAGGATTTTGATTTTCTCAAACGACAATAAAAGATGATGAGGAGTGTCTTTGTATCTAAAGTATTTGCAGCGAATTATCTAACAACCTCTAGAGATCGCGTCGATAATATTCCTTCCAATACAAAGGACCAAACCAATTATCCAAGTCTTTTGTTGATGGTATTGACTTTGAGTCTTTTGATGAATTTTGAAAATTTAAGTAGTTGAAACCAGGTCCTGAATTGTTGCATTCAGAAGTCATAGCTGTGAGTTCATCAAATTTTACATGAATGGGTTCCATTATCTTTTTGGTTCGACGATTATAGATACGAAACCCTCTTGGCAACTAAGAGTAACTAATAAATATCCCAATGTCAGCCTTTGGGTTCATTTTCCCAAAATCATCACGATCATTTGTTGGATAACACAAGGATCTAAACACATAAAAGTATTAAAATTGGGTTTTCTAGCCGTTACTCAGCCTCATAAGGAGAGTTTTGTTGTACCGTATGTTTATAATAGAGCGATTCTGGGTAAAGAAAGCGGTAGCAATAGCTTCGGCCCAAAGAAATTCTGGAGATTTTAGAAATATAAGCATAGTACGAGCAGCCTGGACAAGTGTACGATTTCTTCAGTCAACAACATCATTCTGCTGAGGCGTGCGAGCTATTGAAGTATGATGTATAATGCCTAACTTTTCATGAAACTTTTGCAATTTCTCGTTCTTGAACTGACTAACTTGATTAATGAATTTGATGATCATGTTTGGAGCCTCAACTTTGGTGCGAAGGAAAAATACCCAGGTATATCAAGAATAATCATCTACAATAACTAAAATATATCACTTGCCATTGATACTTTCTACCCTCATTGGTCCACATAAGTCCATATGAATCAATTCAAGTTTAGATTCTTTACTTGGAACTAACTTAGATGAAAAGTAGCTTCTTCTCTTTCTTTGGCTCACCGTCAGACATATGTGATCTTTATCATAGTTAAACTTCAGAAGCCCATCAACTAGATTTTTTTTCGCGAGATGATTAATTGTACCAAAATTTAAATGAGGAAGTCTTCGATGCCATAACCATGATTTTGTTGATGAAGCTTTAGACATTAAGCAAACTGGAGAAGAAGCCGGAAATTTAGAAATGGAAATGGTGTAGAGATTAGAATCACGAGAACCGATAAGAAAATCTTCACCCTCCAAATTCCAAACATAACAAGTATTAGTTAGAAAGGAAACTTCTAGGTCTCCATCACAAAATTATCCGACCGAGAAAAGATTGTGTCCTAGGCCCTCAACGTAGTATACATGAAATATCATTAGATTGCCTTGAACATAGTCTCCATATCCAGTGATTGCTGCAAAGTGATCATTACCGAAGCAAACTATTCCCATGAATATCTCAACATAATTTCTTAGCAGTTTAAGATTACCAATCAAAAACTTTGAGTACAAGCAATCAACTATACCAAAGGACGAGCTGGATTGCCTGCATCACATGAAATAAATGCAAATGGAATAGTAAACAGTTCAGCTACCCATTTCAGAGTGGTAACCGGCTTAATAGGTATAGTTATAGCACAGGCAATACCTTTAAACACTAGTTGACTTTTATGCAGTTGATCTCTTGGGTAACCAATTGAAACTTGGTTGAATTCAAACCATTTTATGCACATCTACTTGTTGCAATTATGTTTTTCATGTAATTGCTAAGTGTCCTATCTTTGACCTAAATCTGGAGATAGTGAATGATGCACCAGAGACCTTATTTGTTGCTTTGTGGTTTTAGCAACACTAAACCAAGATCTTGTAACTACAGGAGTAGTTCCTGCATTTCAGATTTTTCTGCGACAAGTGAAATGAATACGGCTCTTTACCCTAGAATCTGCAGACAAAGTATAACGAGCAACACACTTATAATGAGAAAGCATAAACACATCTTTACCATAAGAAACACAAACAAATTCGATCTATCATTAACAGCAGTTACATTCTTTTAATACACTTGTGTTTGATTGACAGGCAGTCTAATTCAAAATTTCACGCTTTATTGGAAAACTACACTACACATACTTTGCTACTTCTTGACATTCGTAGAGACGAGCCTTAGATTAAGTGTTCAGCAAGACACTTTTCTTCGAAATATTATCCTTAGACTCTGATCTTGTAACACTACTAGAACTCGCTACTCCTGTGGAATTAGAAGAAAACATGTTAGTTTTATTAATCGGCATTTGTGTCTCTATTTTTTTAATTTTATACATTCTTCTTGCGATCACATTCCCATTCTTTTTTTGACTTTGCTTGTTCTTAGGTGTAGAATGTGAAGTGACTGGTATTGACTTATATGTTTTGACCTCAGTTTTAGAAACCTTCTTACTTTGACATCTTATTCTTTAATTTAATGGTGTTACACATATTGGTTTATCTAAGGTCACAAATTTGTCAAACTTAGTATTCATATTCTTCCCTTTTTCCAGCTAGTTTAAGCTTAGCTTTGAGTTCTGAAATTGTCATCAAAAGATCTTGATTTTGAGCACACACATCACCATAAGCATATTCTTTGAATGACAAGTTCAAGATAACTCATTGATTTCGTGTTGATGCTGAACCTGTGTTGCTTTGATTGAGTTAAAAAGCTTTTGAAATTCAAGTTTTATATTTATTTTTCTTGAACAACAGCTTCAAATTGAGTTTTTAGCAACAAGTTTTCATCACTAAACTTTGTCATCATTGACTTCCAAGAGACATCACAAGCTTTAATTCAACGTTTCAGAAAAAACATGAATACTTAGAAATTTCATCATGACTAACAAAGCAACAGGGAAATAAGATGGTTAAACCACTTAACTATCTATAATTTCTCGATTTCTACTCTCTCTATCCCAAAATTATTATTCTCCGACAAAAAACACACGGTTTAAGAAAAGTGCATTTATTACTGCTTTCTCTTTCTTACTTTTTGACAAAATGACAGTTTATCTTTAGCTAATTAATTAAAGTCTTCTTTAAAATTTGTAATAATAATTTTAAACAAATGTAACATAGTAAACTTAATCAAACTTCCTTGTCTATTTTTAGTAGTGGACAATTAAATTGGGACATCCCAAAAAGGAAATGTTGACAATAAAAATAGGACGGATGTAGTATGTTTCAGGACCCATGTATGCGCAAAAGCTTAACTAGACAACGAACGTCGGGTTAATGGTCAAAGTTGATTAAGCCTGATTTGGTGACGGATGTCACATAAAACTTGTTTGGTTTTTCCCAAGCATATGAATTGTTTGAATTGATTGTCCCATTTTGTAAACAATCCGATCTTGAGAACTGAGTTTTTCTCCAAGATCTACAATCTCTTCAAGATATTTGTTTTCTATTTCCTAAAAAGCCTTTTTGGATAATTAGATTCATGTCATATTCTGACAGTTGCATTTTCGAGTTGAAAAATTTATCTTGAATCTTATCTTTTTCTTCAATAAGATTATCGGTTTTGTCTTTGTCAACACGTATTTCTCGTTCCAATTCTTCATATGCTTCTTTGTAATTCCAAGATTTAACTGGTTGCTTTTCTAATGTTTTAACTCGTTCCTTACACGTTTCAAGTTCCTTTTGTAGCAAAGCTTTTTGCTTTTTCAGTTCATTATTCAAGCTACGTTGATTTTTAGCTTCTTTTTGAACATTTTGTATCAGGAATTCAAGAGTAACAGATTGATCATGAGCATTTGAATCATGTTCATTATTTTCCACATAAGGATTATCATATATGATACTAGAATCAATTTGATCATCATCAGATGTGTTAATAACAGTTTTGAGTTCCACATGATTCGTGTGTTCATGAACACTTTCGGAATGCATTCTACTTTTGAGATAAATTTGAAAAGCATTTACCTCACCAAGAGCGTCAACATCATATGTTGGCTCAACATTAGCTTTGTTTTCTGTTGGTTGAATGCATGCCATCATGATTATTGCTGCAATCAACTCCTTTAATGAATTATCTCCATAATGATAGTCGAGCATCTGTTCCTTGAAGTACTTTGCATCACGAACTTTAGGTTATGGACAATCACGGGCATAGTGACCTTTTGTGTTGCAGTTGTAGCATTGAACATTTGGCTTTCCTGGATTTGACTCAGTTCTGGAAACTCGCAAATTAGGGTTGATCATTTGGCTTCAATCTGCATCTGCTGAACCATCCCAATTCCTGCAGAAGCAGTTTGATTTCTGTTTGATCTCCCTGCGTTCCTGTTACCATTCCTACCATAGCCAACATTCTTGCTTTGTATGTCAACCCTACCATCTTGTATCACTGCCTGATTCCTTGTATTTGATGAAGTATGAAGATGATTACTGTTAGGGGTAGAATAATGTTGAGTGATTGCTCTTGCTAATAACATCATTGCAGTTGTAAGCTTATCTTTCTGAGCATCCCCTTGTATCTCCCCTTAATCTTCTGCATAATCGATAACTGATGAAGGATGAGTGACATAGTATGGCTATGGTGAATAAGAATATGAAGGACTTGCATGAGAATGTGAAGAGTGAACATTTGAATGAGCTACTAAAGCTAATGGATCATGATTCCTTGCTTCTTTCTTTGCTCTGGATGTAATGACATGTGGTTCATATTGACTCAGGGTATCAAACATGTGATCAAATTAAGTTTCCTTGATGTTAGCATTCTGACGAGTCATGGTAACATATTTTCTCCACTCAAGTGCAATGAATTGAGAAACTTGGTGCTGATTGAGATTGGTAGAGGACGAATGTTGTTTCGTTCCATAACATTTACAAGTGTTGTAAGCCTTTCATACACAGAAGATAAAGATTCTCCTTCTACCGCAACAAATTTGTCAAATTCATCAACAAGCCTCAAGTGTCTTTGTTGTTTAGTTTTTTCAAAACCATGCATCAACCTTCTGATCCGTTCCCACATTTGTTTAGCAGTTTTACAAGCATTGACAGAATTATAGATATCATTGGGTATTCCTTGAAGAAGAAAATTCGTCACTCTGATGTCTGAAAAATATTTTTTCTTATTGAATTTAGTCATCTTGCTGAGTGGTTCAATGATCATGGCCGTTGGATCATCTGGTTTGTCTGGATTCTGAATCATTTTTCGCTTATGCGGTTTAACTTCAATTGAATGTCGCATCCGTTCTCCTTCATCCTGTTTATTGTCCAGAAACCTCATAAAATAAATTGCCCATGGTACATAACTTCCTTTCTCTAACATTGGAGGTCTTTAAGAAGCTCCCAATTTTGCAAGAGTTTGTTGATTTGATGCAGATATGTTTTGATTCAGACAATGAATATATTGCAAACTTGGATCATTTTAGAGATAAAGTCTTGCAATCGTGAAATCAAAGAGAAATAACAACTAAGTTTGTATTACAATACTTCAAATACGAAACCTTTACTTTTATACAAAGTATAAGTAACAAGAAGCCTTTATACGAAAGCTCAATTTCTAAAAGTAAGAAGATACGAAACCTCTGAAACTATGTTACGAATATCCAAACATTGTGTTACGAAACCTCTGAAACAGATATACGAAACCTTCCTATTCGAAAACTGAATTACAAAACCAAGAGATACGAAACCTCAATGTACGAAACTATGTCTTTACTGTAATACATAACCTTTATTTATGAAACCTTGGAAATACAAAAGTAGAAATATGAAACCTTCAGATACGAAACTGTCTTACAAAACCTTCTTTATGAAACATGTGTTACGAAACCTTGGAGTACGAAACCAAAACTAAGTTCTTGATATGAAACCCCTAAATATGCAACCACAGATACGAAACCTCCAGAGAAGATGAAACCAAAACGGTTACCGAAAGCTCCAATATATGAAACCACAACTTTCGTAAATTCCAAATTTCCACTAACTTTTGTAAAATCTCTAAATGTTATCTTTCGTAAATTCCATGATACGAAACAGATTAAGAACTTATAGATTTGATTTTTATGGTTTAAAGTGATAACATCTATCAATTATATGTTCAAATTTACTAAGTTCTAAGTTTCGAAAGTTTATAACTGGTTTCCGAAAGCTATTGTATTTAATTTTGACAGTTTAAAGTGATAAATTCTAATGTTATCTTTTCAAATTCACTAAGTTCTATATTCCAAAAGCTAGAATCTATGATACGAAAGTTAAAATCTAGGATACGAAAGTAAAAATCCCGCCAAAAACAGTTTCCGAAACCTTTTTTCTACAATACTAAAGCATTTAAAGCTCCAAAAACGGTTACCGGAACCTATTTCTATGATACGAAAGTGATTAAATACAACTATTTTTTTATCTAAATGAAATCTAAACATATAAATTTTGTACGAAAGCTATTAAATCTATAATTTGACGTATACAAAAGTAATATGAAAGATTTTTAGGATCAAAAACACGTCAAATAGTAAATCTAATACCAAAACAATATGAAACTTACACCGTTCATCCTTACGAAAGCTCCTAGATCGAAAATAAACACAATTAAGCTCGATTTGATACACGAAAACACAAACTAGATCTCTCTCGGCGATAGATACCTCTTTTTATATGTCATGTTTGCATTGGATATCATATGAAAGTATTAGAGATTAAATAAGAGAAAGCTAGAGAGAGTTTTTACACATTTTCAATTTTCATTAAGAAAAGGAAAAAAAAGAAGGGAGGTTGAAGAGAGGATTAAAAAATGACCAACACTAAATACCTCTTATGAAAGGGGTATTTATACTTATTCTTCTAGCCTTCTATTTTTCCTATTTTGACTAAATGTCTCACTTGGTCAATATTTTCTAAAGTTTGACCAAGCTTGACTTATTACATCATAAATACTATTTTCTATACTATTTATTACAAGACCAATTCATTATTAATAATTAACACTTTTTAATTCCTAACACCTTATTTAACAGTTAAAAGGGGAGGTTACTCTATACTTAGGTTCAAGTGTGGGTGATAGTAACGGTACACACCATTATGGTAATAAAGAGCCTTATGTTGAAAAAGTGGTTGTTGAATTATATGCTCTAAATGGTGTGTTTCTTTAATCCTACCATTTTCTAACTCTTTTGGTTTATGGGTAAACTAAGTCCTTCTCCTAAGAAATCATCTTCTATCACCCCCAAATTTAAAAAACTCTTAGTTAGAGATCCTAGTAAACCATGTTTAAATCTATAATGTTTCTTAGGGTCATCTATACATGGGTGATAATAGAAATACGCATCCTTAGGGTGGAAATACGCCATGTGAGGGGAAGGTGATGTATGAATGGTAAAATGGTCTACTACCTTCATCCTAAAACTATCCGGACTAAGTGGTTTGATGGGTAGTTTGGGGCCTCTTTTGTCTCCTACACTTATATCAAAGGATGGATAATTTGGTAAGGGTTGTGGTTGAGGCTTCGGTTCATCAAGACTAGGAACTTCCCTAGAACTAAGAGGAATGTCATGACTATAAGTATTCAAACCTCAATCCTCTAGTTGTGTTTCGTCTAAAGGTTCTACTTCCATCGGGATTCCTATAGTATCTTCTACTTCTTCTGGGTAAGTCACGGGTAGTGTGTATACCTCAAATGATGGGAGGACTTGTAGGGTACTTTGTGGGCCTGGATTGTC
>BQNB010021625.1:0-64017 GCA_026074375.1 Tanacetum coccineum | reverse complement strand
GTAAAGAGTAAAAGAGAAACATGGTATGAATGACATATTAATACAGATTAGGACACATTATTTAAGTAAAATTTAGTCAAAAAAAATGGGAATGCAATGCCATGCTAGATCGGACATAAGTAAAACTTTTATAAAGTCATCATTTGATTTCATCTTCTTTCGCGTAAGTATTAGATTGTTTTTCTAAGTCGCGCCTTTTATTTTAGGTCGCTCTTAGGAGTATTTGTCTTACTTCAGCTCCTATATTACTTGATATTACCGTTCGCTCAAGGTGAGTTCATAGCCTCGCCTTTCAACTTTTAACTGTATTTATAAAACCCCGCGAGGGAGATACATGCTTGTTTTATAAACTGAGCACAAGAACTTTATGGTATGCTGGACCCGAATATGATATAAATTGCATGAGTAGCTATTGCCAAAAGACCTCACATCATGAACTGTTAATTGCCTATAATGGGTAAGCGCTAGTACAAATAAATAGATCTATTGGGTTTGACAGCCCTGTCCGGGGGTATGAATCGAATCCTTTCGAGCACCCAGTCAACGGACAATTTGTATTTAGAATTTAGGTATAAGGCAATAATACCTAGTTATGAGGCAACGTGATTTACATACAAGATATGTGTTAACGTCAAGGCTTCGGTGTCATGAGCTTATTGCAATAGAAACTTGAATAATGGCTTGTCCGTACAACAAGTCACACGATGAACAAAAACTTGTGTTCTCTTTTAACTCTTACAAACTCTATGGATTCACTCAACATTATTGTTGACTTTTAAGCATGTTTTATCTCAGGTAACCAAGGGTGATGGATGCCGAATACGAGGAGTCTGCGCTAAAAGTTTCAAGAACTTTACTTTGTTTCATTTTATAAAACTAATTATCCATGATTTGGAAAAACCTATGTTATGAATTTGGTAACGATTCTGTGGGACGTATGTTGTTTACTCTGAAACTTCTTTAAATGGAACAATGTTTTTAAACGCCTCTTTTTGAGTCGTTTTCTATATCCTTGTGTAATTGTGCTATGATTTAACACCCAAATGTTGTATATTCCGCTGCGTGAACTTTGGGGGTGTTAAAGATAGCCATTCTCTTTTCATGAAAATCACAGTCTTTTATTAGATAGCTGTAACTGCCACAAACAAAACAAGCTTTCTTTGTAAACCCAAATCCTAACCCTAGTTTTTGAGTCATGTGTCCATTCCAATCTTTTCTATCTACCTTAGGATTTTAAGTGATCATCCTAGGTTTTTTAGCTTGTTTAGGTTTAATAGATTCATTCCTAGCATCAGAAAACTCAACCCTTTTAAAACTAGGTTTGTCTGTTGCTTGCAAATCATTAGATTGAAAAATATCCTCATCATCACTAACCTAATCTTCAATGATAACTCCACTAGGCCTAACAGATCCAACTCTAGGCATTTCTACACAAGTATTGCTAGTTTGAGAGGTACTTGTTTCAACTTGAGACACACTAGCACTAGTCTTATTTGCTGTAGGCCTATAAATAGAATCATCTAATCCTTCAAAAGATAGGTCAGCTAGTAGAGGCATGTAGTTCCCAGTTAAAGGAGGAGGAACAACATGATATCCATTATCCTTTTTGAACCTATCATTTGTTTGATTGTCATCTCCATCACTTGAACGACTATCGAAGACACTTTTAAACAATTCACTACCACTTGAATCATTTTCATCCAATTGGTCTCCATATCCTAGACCAGTTTTATCTTTAGAACTTTATTGACTATTAATCAGTTTATTTAAGTTTTTAGAAGATGTTTCAAACTGTTCTAGTTTAGCTTTTAAATCATCTTTTTCTCTTAAGGTTTCATCTAACTGATTTTTAAGTCTAGTGATAGCATTACTTTTGTCTTTTACTTCAAATTTTAAGACTGTAATCTTTTTTTCATAGACAACTTCATTTTTTTGATGAACAACTAACTGTGCCTCTACAGATTCTAGGCCTAACTGATAAGCTACAATTTCTAGATTAGCCTTACTAAGAGTTTGTCGCTGTTCATCAAACTGTTTTTGAAGTTTTTCATATGTTTTCACACAGTTTTTAGAACAAGATTGTACCTCTGTGTCAGACCCTGAGGAGTTTGAAGTGTAGGCCATGAGAGCAAACTAAGTTGGTTCATCTGGAGCTATATAACTCCAGTCATATACCAGTCCATCTTGGACAATCAAAGCATTGTCCTGAACAACTAATGCATCAGAGGTCTCCACTGGTACAGTCCTTCTGGTGTTATCCCTGCTCCTATACCTGCATCTTTATTCTTGTTCCTTTGATTTCTTAGTGCTTTACATTCCCTTGCAAAATGGCCCTTTCTATGACAGTTAAAGCATTCAACCTTAGTTTTATCAAAACCTACAGGTTCTTTGCCATTGAAGATTAACTTTCTTCCAGTCTTCTTTTAAAATCGCTTAACCCTCATAGAAAGCATGGCCACCTGCCATTGAAGGTCCATTTCTTCTAAATCATCATGATCAATCTACTCTAGGTCTTCATCATCCAGTTGTGGACTATTTGACTGATTAGCAAAGAATGAGAACATTAGATCATCAGTATATGATGATGAAGAGGCTTGTCCCTGAGAATTATGGCCTGAAGCAGTAGAAACAACATTTGCAGTATTAACTTCATGACTGCTGCTAGTGTCTTCTACAGAGAGAAAGGCCACATTCTGAGAGTTTGAAGATGATCCAGAGGAACCTTTGATATCAGCTTCAAACACTTTTAGATTATTATTGAGATCATTAATATCCAAATCATCTATACTAGCTTTGTTCCTCATAATTAAAGCAACATTATTCCATGATGAAGGTAGAGCTCTTAAGAATTTCTGATTTGCATCTTCATTAGAAACAGCTGCACCATGAACTTCTAGTAGGCTGATAAGTTTTTGAAACCTATCATATGCTTTATCTAAGCCTTCTGTGTCAGATACAGAAAAGTTTTCAAATTGTTGCTTTAAAACAGTCTTCTGCATCTTCTTAGATTCAACATTGCCACCAAATCTACTCTTGATAGCAGCCCACAGAGACTTTGCCTGCTTTATTCCATGGAACCTTAGTTGATACTCATCAAAAATAGCTAAAAGCAAAATGCTTTTAGTTGTTCTTTCTCTTTGTCTTTGTAATAGTGCTTGAGCCGTCTTTGGAGGTACTTCAGTTTCAACACCATTTTCATTAGTTGTTACTTGTATAGGACCATCAACATTCAAGATCACTTGCCATAAACTATAATCTATGTTAGTGAGATACTGCTCTATCCTCATGCTCCAAAGGGTATATTCACCCTTCTTGAGGATAGGAAGTTTTACAGTAGACACCATTTGAGGAGATTCCATTGGTGCTATTTGTGTTGCAGGTTCTTCACCAGACATTGTGTTTTATAGGAAGAGATCTAGATCTGATAAAGTTCTTCTTATTCAGAGTTTCTTCACAGGCTCTGATACCACTTGTGAAGTCCCAATGAACATATCTTCTAGCATGTTAAAGCTTAGTTAACTTGGATGAATCCAAACTAACTATATGAGAAACTATGATTGTGAATACTACAAGTTATGCGGAATCTAACTTGCAATACTAAGAAGAACAATGAATACTAAACTTGAATATATTGATTGCAAATATTCTGCTAAGATTACAGAATAGATAACTATGAATTAATAATTCTAACTATGCCGTAGGGTTCCTTTTATACACCAAGGAAAACCCTAATGGGCTTACAAAACACGTATAATGATAATGCATATCTATTCCTAATATATCTCATGCGTATCACTTTAGCAGTACTAACTATATAATACTAACAGTACTAACTATTAACTAACAGTACTAACTATACTGATAGTACTAACATTTGTACTGATAGTACTAACTAATATAACTAGAAGTACTAACTATTTAGTCTATTTCTTCAGTCTTTAGCAGCAGTATCAATATTGAACCAGCAGTAGTAAAGTAGTACTGTCAGTAGTAACTCAAAATTCCCAACAACAACTATGATAGAAACTTTGATTGTGAATATCAGACTATGCGGAATCTAGTCTTTGATACTAAGAAGAATAACTAATAAAATGGTAAAAAACAAGATTGTATAATACCAAACTTTAAGCCTCAATATATTAATACGAACACTCTTGATAGTGTTTATACAAAACCTTAAAGCTATAAACGACTATATAAATGAGATATGTGAGATGTATTCAACTACATGCACTAGGGTCTCCTTTTATACACCAAGGAACCTTAATGGGCTTACAATACATTTTCTATTCATACATATCTTTTCCTAAAATATCTCATACATATCACTTTAGCAGTGCTAAAACAGACTAACAGTACTAACTAAGTCAAACAGCAAAAACTCTTCTAGCAGTAGTAACAGTTGTACTAGCGGTATTAATATTACTCTAACAGTAGTAATGACTTGGAACATTTTCTTTGATCTTGACCAGTAGCAGTAACTACACCTAGCAGTTGTAACTTGAACCAGCAGTAGTAACTTGAACCAGCAGTAGTAACAGTTAAGAATCCTTTTATTCTCAACAATCCTCCCATAAACTTGATACTCATCATATTAATCATCAAGTTTCTTTAATAAAATCTTCTTGATCATTAGGAGGATGTATCTAAACACTCTTCTACTTCTTAAGCTGTGATTTTGTAAATCTCAAAAGCTCAAATGCCATTTCACATTCATGATCAACTTCTAGCCTCCTACTCAACATTCTTGAAAGCATTTCTTTTGTAAGAGGATATTTGTTTTCTACCAGCATGTGAATAGAAACAGTATCTGTCAATAATAAATGAACTCCACATGAATCATATAACTTCTAGCTTATCAATGTAAAGTCCTGTTAAGTTTTCTAGATTTCATCTTCCTTACTTGGTTCAAATAAAGTGATGAGATCTCCCCAAAGCAATCTGTCATATCCTTCTGGGCTTGTTGTCTCAAATCTTTCCTTTACCAGCCTGTACTGATCTAACACATCTTGTCTGTCAAAATCATTAAGCATTGCACTGAATACCTTATAATATTTAGAACTTCCATTAGCCTCTGATGATCTGATAATAGATAATGTCATTTGCTAGAATGTGTGTCTTCCAGTTAACTATTGGATATTTTGTGGCTAAAGATTCAATATTGATAGCACTATCATCTGGAACTATCTCCAAACAAGCTTTAAGCTCTGCCTTCTCAGCATCATCCTCTACCTTCTATCTCTTAACACTTTCTTCACCAAGTACTGCTCTTGTTCTTTTCTTACTATTCTCTGCTTTCTTTCCACTGCTATTAACCTTCTTTCCACTACTTTCAGTATCTATAGGAACAAAATCATTTACCTGTTTATAAGCTTTGTCAAACATTTGCTTGATTGCATCAAAGCTTTTACCCTTGAAATTATTGTCCTTGTATCTTGTCATATGCTTTATGTAGGTACACATTTTATTTCTTTGTTCTACTTTGGTAGGTGGTTTATTACTTTGCTCTTCGGCTCTTTTTGCAGCAAAGAATTTCTTTATGCTGCAATAAATTCCATTAGCAGTCTAGCTTGCTCTTCAACAGACATTTGTTATCTCTCTTCTGCTTGAAACCTTTCAATTAATTGAGCATCAACATCTATTCTTGCTTCAATGGAATCTCATTCTTCAATCAATGCAGCATTACTAGCTTCGTCTTCTCTTTCTCTTTCAAGCTTGGCTTCTTTATCTAACTCTGCTTAAAGTCTTTGAACTACATCAGCATCATGTGCAATTTGATCTTTGCCTACTTTTACTTTCACTGGTTTCTCAAGCTCTTGCATGATGCCTTTTCCTTTATCTTTTGCTTGAATCTAAGGTTGAGGTCTTGATGTTGTTGTTGATTCACTTGGCTCTTTAAAAATAACTCCTTTCAACTTTTGTGGTCTTGAAACACTACTTCTGACTGCCATCAAGGTCTCAGCCAAAGTAACATCATCTGTAGTTGAATCATTAACTAATCTTGTAGGACTACCAACACTAACATCAATAGCAGTACTATCTTCAGGATTAACACTAGTAGTAGTAACTGTCTCACCAGCAGTAGTAACTGGATCAACAATACTATCTTTATCTTCAACAACACTAACACCTTTTTTAGCACTACCTTCATCTTCCACAAGCTCAATAGACTCTTCTTGAAGCACTACTTCTATACCAGCCAAATCAGATAAGTCAAACATATGTTCATCCTCATCAATATTAAGTTCTTTAGTTTTGTCACTATTCCTCCCCTGTTTGGATGCATCCTTCTTACCCAAAATCTCTTCTGAGGACTCAACTCTTGGCTTATACACCTTTCTTTTTAGTTGTGGAGTTCTTGACTTCTTCTTCCTTTCTAGCTTCTTAACTCTTTTCTTCAACTTTTTAATTTCCAAAGCTTGAGCATCCTTTACCTTCTCCAAGTCAAGAACTCTGTCATACAGTTTTGTACACATATCCATCAATTCCTTATGTTTAATTCTTTCCTCATCACTTCCAGGTGTGTTAACTCCTAGGAGAGGTGAATCATAGGAAGGTGTATATACCCTCTCAGACCTAGTCTGAGCAATGGTATCCCCTATGGCTTCTTGGCACCTGGGACTACCACCTGAACCAATTCCCTGAGGAAAAGGAACATTAGGTATTGCCCTGGATTAGGTCCTATTTATGTTACCACTGTCCTGTTTTGCATCCAAGCTAGCAGCAGTAGCGGCAACCCTTTCCACACTATCTCCCCTCTCCTCATGGACAGCCTTATCTGCATCAAGGTTAGTAGGGTCACTAGACTGAGGAATCTCAGTGACCTTGCTTTTGGCTTTCCTATGTTTGTGGGTCTTTTTAGGGTGTGATGATGATGCAACAGTAGGGATTGGTTCAACATGAGATGGTGAAGCAGTAGTAGGTGTGTGTTGGGGTTCAGTGGGTTGTCATGAACCTTCACCCTCCACTACTTGTGATCCCAGCATAGATGGAAACAATGGTGTAACTGTCCCTGAAAAATCTTTTCCTTTCCTTCTCATGTTTGCAAAAACCTTTTTAGTATGAGAAGGTGTATCATATTCATCATTAAAAACTATTGCAAGATTTTCAATTTAATTGTTCAAAAACAGTTGTAAAAACCTTGGATACATTAAAAACTTTTTAGAATTAGGATCTAAGTTTCTCAACATACCATCAAAAATCAATTTAGAAAAATTAAATTTTTGACTCTTAGCCAAACATATAACTGTTGATGCTATATTAGTACCAAATTCATTCCAAGCAGTTGATTTAGAACTTAAACATTGTAAGATGGTATGAATGAGATACTTCTATTGAGGGGAAAAGAAAGGTTTTAGAAAAGTAAGTTTATCAAAAAGCTTTTCATATCCCATCAATTGAAGGTTTTCAAAAATCTCAGTGTTTGTTAGACAAGTAATACCATCCTCATCATCAAAGTAAAGATCTCTCCTCACAGATGATTTTGTTATTACTATAGTCTTGCCATCAACTTTGGCACGTATTTGTGTTTCATTATTGACTGTTTTGGTCTTTGTAGTAGACTAAAACTGCTCAATATAGGACACATAGATAGTTGGACTTACAGTTAAGGCATATCTGATAGGGCTAGCATTAAGGAAATCAACTATCTCTGCAAAATCAGCATTGGCATCTGATTTTTCCAAGTACGCCACCATATTATGAGAATCAGCAAAGGTTAAGTCCGCCATTGATGAAAATTGTAAAAGTCGGTGATGAAATCGAGTTAGGGTTTGTAAAATTGAGAGCGTATTAGAAAGATTAAGAACGATTATGGTGTGATAGTATGCGCTTAAATAGGTAATAAAGGAAACCTATAAGCGAAGTTTCCATTTTATAAACCAAGAATACTCTCAGCAGTTGTAACTCCAACGGTAAGCCTGGCAGTAGTAAGTTAGCCTGGCAGCACTAACCTTGCCCAGCAGTACTAACTTTCGCCCAGCAGTACTAAGTTTTGCCAAGCAGCATTAATTCTTGAGTTACTAGTTTTAACCTCAATTCCATCCTTAGCAACTTTTGCACTCCATCCTAATCATCCTTTATGTATAATTCGCTGCATATTAACACAATTAACCTCCCCTCAATCAAAACTTTAGAGGTTAAGCATTCTAATACTTGCAATCAGATATTGGAATCTACTAACATCAAATGCTTTTGTAAGCAAATCTGCAACATTCTGGTTGGTATGAATCTTGATCATCTGAATAAGCTTCTTTTCATTGGAATCTCTGATAAAGTGGTGTCTGATCTCAATGTGCTTAGTTTTTGAGTGAAATACTGGATTCTTTACAATGCAGATAGTACTCTCATTGTCAATGAAAATCTTGGTGTTCATAAAGTTGTATCCATAATCAAGCAATTGATTTTAAATCCAAAGCACTTTTCCACGGCAATTAGAAGCAGCTATATACTCAGCTTCAGTTATTGAATTAGCAACCACAATCTGCTTCTTGCATTGCCATGAAATCAATCTACACCCTAGGAATTGACAACCTCATGTTGTGGGCTTCCAATCTAAGCTTCCACTAGCATAGTCACTGTCGGTATAAGCTTCCAAATCAAATGGTGAATCCTTAGGATACCAAAGGCCCAATTTAGGTTGACCTTTCAAGCCTTTTCCAAGTATCTAACAAGATATCATATTCACAGCATGCAGATGTAAA
Organism: Tanacetum coccineum; assembly: GCA_026074375.1. Taxonomy (NCBI): domain Eukaryota; kingdom Viridiplantae; phylum Streptophyta; class Magnoliopsida; order Asterales; family Asteraceae; genus Tanacetum; species Tanacetum coccineum. Next base: position 55,315 of record BQNB010021625.1, on the reverse strand, counting down.
ACTTTAGGTGTGACTTTGTATTCTTGCACATACACGTACATCAAACATAATATCAGGCATTGAAGATGTTAAATACATCAATGATCCAATCATTGATCTATATAAGTAAACATCTACATCTTTAGCATTTTCATCCTTCATCAAAGGCTTTGAAGTCTCCATAGGTGTACTTGCTATCTTCACAGTTGAAAAACCAAACTTCTTCAAAATTTCATTCCATACATACCTTGTCCATTAACTGATGAAAATCCATCATCTTTCTGTGTACTTTGAAACCCTAAGCAGAAAGTGGCTCATCCATTGAACTCATTTTGAAATATTCTTAATCAATCAGCCTTTATCAAACTCAGTGTGCATAAAACCTTCTTTATTAATCCCAGAAATGCATATCTCTATATACCAAATTTGAACTAGTAGAATAATACCTTTGAACCCTTTTTAAAGTGAATTTAAAAAAAAAAAGTCTTATCTATTTTTCCTCTTTGAAATCCATTGTCCAATAAATAAGTGGACAAGGTTTCATACCAAGCTCTAGGAGCTTGATGAAAACCATATAGAGCCTTTTCTATTTTGTAAACTTTGTCAGTAAAGTCTGGGTCTTCAAAACCTGAGGGTTGATAAACATAGACTTCCTCTTCAATCTTTCCATACAGAAAAGCACTCTTCACATCCATCTGGTACACCATAAAGTCTTTATATGAGGCATAAGCTAAGAATAGCCTAATTGCTTTCATTCTAGCAACTGCAGCAAAAACCTCATCATAATCAATTCATTCCTCTTGTGTGTGACCCTGAGCAACCAACCTAGTCTTGTTTCTGATCATAATTCCTCTTTCATCTTTCTTGTTCCTGTACACCCATTTAGTACCAATGGCCCTTTTGCCATGTGGTAAATCCATTAATGCAAAACCTGTTGTAAACTAAATTGCAAGAGCTCTTCTTGCACAGCTTCTATCCAGCTAGGATCTTGTAATGTTTGGATTACCTTCTTGGGCTCTGCTTGTGATAAGAAACATGCAAATAGATAATTATAAAAGTCTTTATGGTTGATCCTTTGTTGCACTGAACTAAACATACCATGTTCAGTCACATTCTTTGACATCCTTCTAGTTTGAGGTGTTGAATGTATATCTCCAATGATTTATGCAACTGGATGATCCTTGTGAATTCTGGTAATTGGAATAGGACTGACAGGGATATGTATATCCAAATTAGACATGTCAGCCTCTACATCATCATCTTCAGCATCACTAAATATGCAAATGTCTTCCAAATCAGGCATATTTAGATCATTTGGAACATCAAAAGGACTAGCTTCATTGTTGTCAGCAACATTATTCTTTATGCTAGTAGCATTAACAGTTGAACTAACAGTATTAATATTGTTAGTACTGTTATCATCATTTTCCTTTTCTTGATCAACTCTAGGTTCCTTTGTACTTGGAACCTCACTTTCATTCCCATTCCCTAAGTTTTAGTATCCCTATAAATTGGTTCCTACTCGCCCTGATGGTTTGATCCAGACCAAGGAGAACTCCTTTGGACTAAAATAGATGATGGAACTTGATTCCACATATGTGTAGTATATGTAATCTTTTAGTAGTATGTCTCAACTCCTAGCTTTAACAAGGCAATCTGATCACCATGCATTGTACTTGCATTTGCAACCATTAGACTAAATTCCGCAACAACAACTGGCTTATTAGTTTATAGATTTTGTTAATGCATCTATATTCAAAAGCTAATTATGGTCACTTTCTGCAAATATTAGGTGTATTACCTTCACTAAATTGAACATTCAGGTTCTCTTTCTACAATCCTAGTTCTACTGTTGAATACTCTGAATGCTTTGCTATAGTAGGAAGTATCTACAAAGAGCCCTTCATCATGCCTTTCCCAATAAAACTTACCTAGGTTTCCATATGGTATTACTGATTGTAAAACCGAGGACACCAAATGGTCATCAAAAAGCTAGGCATGTTTTTTACCTAGAAAAAGTTCATAAGATAGTCTTGTTGTGAGGCTTGATAACTAACGACCCTGATATTGGACATATCAAGCCGTAGTTAACTACTTTAGCCCAGAACGTTGTAGGGCAAATTTTGATTCATCTAGCATAGTACCTAGTCAACTCTATGTAGTCTCATAATTTTACTTTCAGCTACTCCATTTTGTTGTGGAGTCCTAGCAACACTAAATTCCCTCTTAATACCCTTCATTTTACAGAACTGATTCATGACCTTATTCTTGAATTCAGTCCCATTGTCACATCTAATCACTTTCACCATAAGGTACTATTAGATTTTTTATGCCTATTATGAATGTTTAAGAATATTCACTAGTTTCATCTTAGTGGCTACAAAGAAAACCAACTAAACCTACTAAAATCATCTGTGACAACTAGACCAGTACATCTTTTTCTTAAACTCTTTACAAATAGTTTGGACCAACAAATCAGTGTGCAACATTTGGTAATGGATGGCTGATTTGAACTGATAGTTTAGGTCTTACAATGAACTTTATATGTTGCTTTGCCTTTTATGACAAGCAACACAGGTTTGATTAATTTCAAAATGTTTTTAACGGTAAACCTCTTACAAGGTTTCCCCTTACCAGTTTTATTCATTATTTTAAAATTTACATGTCCAAGCCTCATATTCCAAATATTAGATTCATCTGGTGTGGCTTTTGCAAAGAGACAAGTGAAACCTCCTTGAGGAACAACATTCTTTAAATCGACATTGTACATGTTATCCTTTCTAGAAACTTTAAGCAAAACTTGACTTTCATCAGTTAACTTAAAGTCTGGAGACAGAACAACACATTCAGTATCAGTAAAAAGAACAATATTCTTCTTGTCACACATTTGTGAGACACTAAAGAGATTAAACTTTAGTTCCTTTACAAAATACACATCTTCAAAATCCAATCCACCAGTCCTTATTTTACCTTTCTCAGTAATTCTCCCTCTTTTGGAATTACCTCCAAAGGCAACAAATCCTCCATCAATTTCTTCATAATCTGTAAGATAGCCTTTGTTTCCTGTCATGTGCCTAGAGCATCCACTGTCAATCACTCCTCTATCCTTCAAATCTTGCTGTGGATTGCCCTACACATAATGGTAAGAAAATTAGTTTCTTTTGGGGACCCAAGCCATTACTGACTTGGATCTGCCTTGTGCAACAATATAGTCAAATTTTTTAAAATACATTGATGCACCATTGTTTCTGGAGACATGGTCTAAAAATTTGTTCTTTGGTTTCTAGACCCAACATGTTGAGGCCTTTATAGCATTTCCCTTGTTTCCCTTAACAGCACTAAATACTGCTTTTGGCCTAGCAGTATTAACCCTTGTACCCTTAACAATAACTAGTTTAGCAGTATTATGTAAAATTAGGTCAGACCTAGTTAAGATTATTCTTGGAATCATGTTCCTTTTTGGACTGGGGTGAGTTAATTTAGAGAAATTCTATTTGTTCACCCTTTGAACATTGGTCCAAACTGGTTTTGCAAATCTTCCATTATTACACCAGTTATTGTAATCATTCTTCAAATGATCAAAACTACCACACACGTGACAAGCTTTATTGATAATCTCAAAATCACTTCCTAATCTTTGAGACATCTGTTGGTTCCAGTTCCTTTTGTTCCCTCTAGGACTAGGTGTGTTTTGCCTATTTTTATTAACTGATGTTTTCCTAGGAGATTTTATTTGCTTAGTAGACTTAACAAAGTTTATCTTAACAAAACTAGGTTTATTAAACATCTTAACTGTTTTAACCTTAGGCACATCTTCTTCATCACTATCAGATACCCAATCCTCAATAATTAGAGTATCATTTTCTTTCCTAACTTCTTTAGGTTCATTAGTCTCAACAATATGCTTTTCAACTACAGACTCACTAACAGACTCATTCACATCAACAAAATCATATAGACTAGGATAAACTAAATCAGGTTTTGGTGGCATAAAATTCCTAGTATAAGGAGGTGGGACAGTATTATACCCTAATCCTATTTTACACTTATCCATTATCTGAATGTCTAGAAGTTTACTTAGGCTTTTTGATGAATTCTTAAAATTTTGTATTGTAAGTGGAACCTCGTCTTTTTCTTTGGTAGCCAACTCTAACTTCCTTTGAAGCTCTTTAATATCTAAATCACTTAAATAGATTTCACTTTTTAAGAGTTTTATATCTTCCTCATACACGGACTCATTTTTCTTAAAGACTAACAGTCTAGTTTCTACAGATTCTAAACCAGTTTTATAAGAGACTACACTTATCCTAGTTGTTCTTAAGTCTTTAACTAATTATTCATTTTGTTCTTTTTGATCTTTTACATGTTCTAAACAAGATGAACAACAATTTAAGTCATTAGATACCTTAGAGTTTGTTCAAGAACTTAAACTTGTTGAAGAATAAGCCATGAGATCAAAATTGGTTGGACCTTCTTCTGCTTGGTCACTCCAATCATAACCAAAGCCATCACACTGAGACATTAAGGCATTTCAAGTAGTTTCCTTAACTAGCACAGTCCTTCTGGTAGGCTCCCTATTCCTGCTGTCTTGATTCCTAGGTGCTCTACACTCCCTAGCAAAGTGTCCTAACTTGTGGCAGTTGAAACACTCCACCTTGGACTTGTAAAACCTAATTATTTCTTTGTTGACCATGTCCAGCTTCCTTCCAGTATTTTTTAGGAATCTCCCTGCCCTCATAGTCAGCATAATAATGTTCTATCTCAAATCCATTTCCTCAAGATCATCAGGATGGATTTGTTGCAGATCTTCATTATCAAGCTGTGGAATACTTGGTTGGCTTGCAAAGAAGGAATAAATCACAACATCACTCAAGTTTTCAACAGTTGTTAAGCTATCAGAAGTACCATGAGTGCTAGCAGTATTAACACCCTGAGCAGTATTAACAGCTCTTGATGCACTATTAGTGCTACTAGAGGACAGAAAGGCTACATTGTGTGAGTTTATGGTTGAGCTAGATGTCCCTTTGACCTCTGATTCATAAGCCTTCAGGTTGTTGAAGAGGTTATCCAAACTCATTGTCTCAACCTCTGGTTTGTTCCTCCACACAATAGTATGCATAGTCCATTCTTGTGACAAACTTCTTAAGAACTTTTGATTGATGTCTTCTTGAGGGATAACTTCATCATGCATCTCTAGTTGATTGATTAGCTTTTGAAGTCGTTCATAGGTTTGTTCAATTAATTTTGTGCTGGATACAGCAAAATTTTCATATTGCTGCTTCAGAAGATTTTTTTTGAGTTTTCTTTGTAGCAGTATTACCTCCAAATTTGTTCTCAATAGCCTGCATTAGTGTCTTAGCATCCTTGTATGAGTTTAATTTTAATTGATGCTCATTAGGTAAGGCCATCAACAAAGTGCTTTTTGCCTTCAATTCTGATCTTCTTTGTACCTTCTCTTCAACACTTGTAGGAGGGATAACAATTTCCTTACCATCAACAATTTTTGTTACTATAGGTGCATTACCATTTTCTACAATCTCCCATGGAGTGTAATCAATGCACTGTAGGTACTGCTCCATCCTCATCTTCCAGAGATCATACTCACATGTTTGGAGTATGGGTAGCTTAATGGTTTGAGTAGATTGAGTATCAATTGCTTCTGAAAAAGTAGATCTTGTGTGTAGTAGAGTTTCTTCTTATTCAAATCTTCTTACAAGCTCTGATACCACTTGTTGATCCCAACTATAATAGATCTTGAACTCTTTAGTTTGTGTAAGGTTTAGTTGTATTGAATAAATCCAAGACAACTATGACAGAAACTTTGATTGTGAATATCAAAGACTATGCGGAATCTAGTCTATGATGCTAAGAAGAATAACTAATAAAACAATAACAAACAAGATAGTATAATACCATACTTTAAGCCTCAATATATTAATACGAACACTCTTGATAGTGTTAGGGTTATACAAAACATTGAAGCTATAAACGACTATGTAAATGAGATATGTGAGATGTATTCAACTACATGCCCTAGGGTCTCCTTTAATACACCAAGGAGCCCTAATGGGCTTACAATACATTTTCTATTCATACATATCTTTTTCTGAAATATCTCATACATATCACTTTAGCAGTACTAAAACAGACTAACAGTACTAACTAAGTCTAACAACAGAAACTCTTCTAGCAGTAGTAACAGTTGTACTGGCAGTACTAATATTACTCTAACAGTAGTAACAGTTGTACTGGCAGTACTAATATTACTCTAACAGTAGTAATGACTTGGAACATTTTCTTTGATCTTGACCAGCAGCAGTAACTACACCTAGCAGTTGTAACTTGAAACAACAGTAGTAACAGTTAAGAATCCTTTTATTCCCAACAGTAGGAAAATCCAAAACCAATTAGGTTGTTCAATAGTGTCAATAAGAACGGACCATGGTAGAGAATTTAATAATGAAGTTCAATTTGGAGAGTTTTGTAATGACAATGGTATTACACATAACTTCTCGGCTCCACCCATTTCTCAATCAAATAGCGTGGTCGAAAGGAAGAATAGGACACTTCAAGAAATGAGTAGGACTATGTTGAACGAGCAATCGTTACCACAAAAGTTTTGGTGTAACGCCGTAGATACTTCAACATACATTCTCAACCGAATTCTAATTAGAGCCATTCTAGGAAAAACACCTTATGAACTCTTGAGAGGTAGGAAACCTACTCTTGACTACTTTAGAGTGTTTGGAAGCAAGTGCTTCATTTTAAACACCAAAGACTACCTTATCAAGTTTGACCTAAAGTCTTACGAATGTGTCTTTTCAGGTTACTCCTAAAATAGCAAAGCCTGCATCATCCTTAATAAACACACTAAGAAAATTGAAGAATCACTTAAGGTGACATTCGATGAAACTTCTCCACCTTCTAAGACATCACCCTTCATGGATGAAGAAGAATCCATTATGGAAACCGAAAAGAAAAATCTAGAAAATATTGTTTAGGATGAAACATTAGAAATTGACAAAATAGTCAATATTAAGGAATCTAGGAACCATCCTTTAGAAAATGCCATAGGAAACCTTAAACAATGAGCCCTTAGATCACAAGCCCAAAACCAAAGTAACTTCTTTTGTTTTATATCAACTATAGAACCTAAGAATATGAATGAAACCTTAGGAGATGAAAGTCGGATAGTCGCCATGCAAGAAGAATTAAATCAATTCATTGCTAATGACGTTTAGGAGTTAGTGCCACAACCTAGGAATATGACAATCATAGGAACTAAGTGGGTATTTAGAAATTAGTTAGACGAGAACGGTTTTCTTTCTCAAAATAAGGCTAGGTTAGTTGCTTAAGGCTACAACCAACAAGAGGGCATCGATTATGATGAAACTTATGCCCCGGTTGCTAGACTTGAGTCTATTAGAATATTATTAGCTTATGTTTGTGTCTTAGATTTTAAACTATTCCAAATGGATGTAAAAAGTGCATTCCTAAACGGTTTGGTATACGTGGCATAACCTCTAGGATTCATTGATTTCGAAAACCAGATCATGTTTATAAATTAAAGAATGATTTATATGGTCTTAAACAAGCACCCAAAGCTTGGTATGATAGATTAAAAAAGCTTTTCCTTATTAAACTGACTATAAAATGGGAATGTAGATAAAAAACATCTCTTTTTACTAAGAAGAAAAGTTCAAATCTCATCATCGTTCAAATATATGTCGATGACATTATATTCGGTTCGACTTGTCAAGACATGTGTGATGAATTTGCCAAAATCATGCATGAAGATTTCGAGTTGAGCAATTAGGGTGTACTTAACTTCTTCTTGGATTAAAAAAAAAACAAATGGAGATTGGTATATTCTTTAATCAATCTAAGTATATTAAAGAAATGCTTAAGAAATTTGGTCTAGAAGATTCTAAACCAATGAAAACCCCCATGTCCTCCGATACTAAACTCACAAAAGACGAAGAATGTGAGTCGGTAGATAGTACCAAGTATCAAGGTATGATAGGTAGTTTATTATACCCAACGGCAAGTAGGCCCGATATCATGTTTAGTGTCTGCCTTTGTGCCCGCTTCTAAGAGGCTCCCAAAACCTCTTACCTTGAAGCGGTTAAGCGTATCTTCTGATACATTAAAGGCACTATGCACTTAGGATTATGGTATCCTAAGGGGACCGGTATAGAAACTGTAGTATATTCCGACTCTGATCATGCGGGAGATTATGTGGACCGAAAGAGCACAAGCGGTATTTATACGTTTGTGAGATGTTGTTTGACATCTTGGTTCTCGAAGAAACAAACTGCTCTTGCTATATCCACTACCGAAGCCGAATACGTAAGCACCGGAAAGGCATGTCAACAAGCACTATGGATGAAACAAGCTCTCATCGACTACGGCGTACGACTCGATGACGTTCCCATCATGTGCGACAACAAAGGGGCGATTGACCTTAGCAAAACCCGGTGCAATATTCTCGTACCAAACACATCAAAATTCGTCACCACTTTCTTAGTGATAATGTCTAGAAAGGACATATCTCAATCGAAAAAGTGTCGTCCGTCAACAACATTGCCGACATTCTCACTAAACCCCTTAAATGTGAATCATTTAACTATCTATGACTTGTTTTAGGAATGATGGAACACATTCCATAAATCATATTAGTCCGCTTCTCCTTCTTCTTTCTTAATTCTAGTCCATGTTTCATTTTGTGTCGTGACAACTTGAAACACTTCATCCGAAGTACTTTAAGTATTTTTAATTCATGAAGTGCAAATTAAAATGTCACTTTTCTTTATAAAATTTTCGTCAAAAACTAAGTTCAAAACCCTTTGCTAAGGGCGGCCCCCATATAGGCGGCCCCCCAATATATTTGGGACCGCCAAGAGATATAGGACCGCCACCAGCAGATCCTGAATATGAATACTTAAACAAAAAATTTCAAAACAGAAAAATAAATACCCCCCTTATCTGCTGCGCTCGACGAACATGACCCATTTCACCCAAAAACTTAAAATCAACCACTAAAACTTTAATTGAAGACCAAATCAACACTAATAATCATTCCTAACATCTTAAAGATCATCAATTGTAAGTTATTTCATCTATTTTCTTTCAATTTGAGTCTAGGGTTCATGATGAACACAAAAATTGAAATTGGAGATTTTTGATTTTTCTTTCAATTTTGTATAATTAAGACTACTAGGATACAATGTATAACTAGTATGCTTCCCGTAGATATAGGATTTGCATATATTAGTGAGTTTATTGAAAAATTTATTTTGAACCAAAACCCCTATTTTATTTTCAAATCACTCACACAGTCACGTTAGGAATATAATAAATTGATGTTATGCATTGTTAATACAACCTAAAAACATTTTCAAACACATGCATAATGATCTCATGAACAAATTTTGAGATACATAATTCATATTATTTTTTGACTTGTTTAGATGAGTAAAATCAAATTAAGGAGCGTTTGGGTTAACTCTGAGGATTTTATGTTTAGGTCGAGCTAATCGTTACACCACATTCGTTACATTTAGGCACACACTAGACATATCTTCGAATAAAGAAACAGCACTAAAATTGTCATTTTCATTACTAGGTGAAATGACTTTGGAAGATGAATTGCGGTACATAAAATCATATGTTCCAACAATCTCAAATGAAAACTACATTCCTTATATCTTAAAACACATCATTCAAAACCTAGAGTGTAGGTCAATTCATGAAGGTCGTCACGTATCTCCTGAATCCACTAAATATGATAATATTCAAACCATTTTTCAAACTGTCAATCTTCCAAAAATATATGAACTTCATGAAGGAATATGCCCAAGATTTCTACTTGAATTTTACTCTTCAATAGAAATCACCAGAGACAATGATCTAAATATCTCTTTAACATTCTGGGCATTAAAAAGATCTTTCAAATTTTCACTTGAGTCATTTGCTTCTATTCTCTCCATTCCATGTAAAGGAGAATGTTCTTACTCTGAAGAATCAACTTTAGAGTCTTTGATAATTAATCAAGAGTCAAACACACCATATCGAACACACATTCTAACACCAAATGAAATTATCCAATCAATCATAACTACTAGAAAAAACATCTTTCCAAACAAAATTCTCAAAGAAGAACTTCGTCATGACATGAGATCTTGGAATGAAATCATCCAAGATAATGCCTTTGGCACTCATAATGACTCAAACTTCCTTCTTGCATCATCATGTCACATGATGTATTGCATTATAACTAGTACTCCTTTCAACTTTGCTTACTTTCTAACTAAGCGAGCTGAAAAGATTAAAAATCAACCTAACCCTCCAATACCATATGGAATTATTCTAAATCGCCTTTATGATCACCTCATTAAAACCAATCCTCATCTACGAAAATCAAAATACGTATCATATTGGCCATCCATGAAACCTTGGGTTCATCCTTCTCATCTTCAAGCAATTATCTACATATCTTCTGATGAAGCCTCAAGTGATGATTCGAATGATGGTTGAGATATTATTGCTAGACATACGTACTATTACTATTAATATGTAATATTTCTTAATCTCTATCGCGGTTACTCAAGTACGTGTATAATGTGTCTAAGTTATTATTCCATGCTTGCTATATGACTCTCAGTGGTCCTTTATGAAACTTATGTGCTTCTACTTGGCCCCATTGCATAATTTCTCTCCTCTTTTAGCTAGATTATATGATTCTTGAGGAGATGGAAATGCCACAATCACCCTTCTAACCTTCTTGGACTGTTCTGAAAAACAATTAAACTTCTAGAAAATTTTGTAAACCTCTAGAAAACGGTGCCCATAAACATAGGGCGGCCCCCTAATATATATGGGATCGCCATCAGGGAACCACGAAATTTCCTATCTCCTCTTTTTCTATAACTTTAACCCTATTCCCCTCAGGTCTAGCCAATCTTTCTTTTCTTGGCCAAACATTCTTTAGCATCTTTAATCTTCAACACCATGCCTTTCCAAAAAAATCCTTCTATATAAACATCATTTTTCTCCATATCAACCTACACCTCTCTTCTACATCCTCTTCTCATTAATAAGATCTCAATGTCATCCTCTAGCAAATCCACTCATGACTACTCTAGAAAGTACCAAAGAGCTATTCTTGAGCCTTGGAAACAAAGTCACAATCTCCCACCATCACCACCTTCTCCGTCACCTAATAAGAATACACCTACCTCTCCTATTGCAACCAACTCTTCACCATCTCTCTCACCTCTACAAGACCCATATCCAAACCAAATAGTATAGGAGCTTCATCACTTGTCTAATCTTCTTGAGTTTAATCTCCAACAAGCCATTGAAGCCATAAATCCTTCACCACCCAATTCACCACATATCCCTCCACCTACTTTAGATCAAGTAAACTTTCACTTGGGGTTATGCCACTGTTGCTTGATAACTCGAGATCTATTTGGTATATTAAGAGATGATCTTAATCATATTAAATCTATCATCATTGGCCCTTCCACTTAATACCCCTCCTCAATAACAACCTCTTCACCATAGTTGGCCACTTTAGAATTCATTCCAATAATAAACACATCATCTTTTGCTTGTGGCATCTCCTAGACTTCAAAAATGTACTAGTCTAGCTCTATGCATTATCATGTCTTTATCTTATCTTGTAATGATCATACCACTACGGTATTGTTCTACTATGTGTTGAATAAAGCTATTTCGTAGTTGAAATTGAATGCATTGCTATGCTTAAAGGATATTTGTCCTGTACCTGTTCTTCTAACTTTGTTTTGTAGCAAACAATTTTCATGAGATCGATCCCTTGGTGCCCCAAAACGAGGGGGAGCTCATATCAAGGGGGAGTCTTGATATCGTCGATTTCTTTCTCATCTCAACAATACGACGATCATTCTTTTTGAATTCGAAAAAAAGGGAGAAATGGAACAAAACTCATTTAATAATTTGACATCTTTAATTTTATTAAAAATGAGTTTATATTTTGTCATCATCAAAAAGGAGGAGATTGTTAATACAAATAATGTCTAAAAACGTTATTTATATTTTTCGACTTCTCAACGTTTTGATAATAACAAAATGTAAAAACGTTTATGATAAAAATAAACGTTTACAAATTATTAAATGTAAAAATTCTATTTCTAAGATTAGTGATCACTTAAGGTATGGACAAATAAAATTATTAAGCATTATTAGTGATCAAGAAAATATTTTTCGCTTAATCCTCACTTTTAATTCTACAAAAGTATTTTCTCAAAAATACATTTACAAAATATTTTCTTATTAAAAGAAAAGTTTTATTAAAAACATAAAATTTAAATTTCAAATTTTCCCCCCAAAATAAAAGTTTCATAACAAATACAACCTTCACCACAAAAAGACAAAAATAGGAGCGGAGTCTAGGGGCGGCCCCCTTATAGGCCTGGCGGTCCCCAGATATATCTGGGACCGCCGGGACTGCCCTAAATGACCGTTGGGATTTCCTGTCTATAAATACTGCTCCATTCCTAGCAGAAAAACATTCATCTTTGTACGAAATTTTTCAGTCTCTTCCCTCTCTCTCTAAAACTTCTTTCTCTCACCAAAACTCTTGATCACTAACATACTTAGATCTTGTTTCAAGTGATTTTATCTTCTTCTCATCTCTCCCCTCTGTCAAGTTCAAGAGAAGAACACTCGTATTCGTTAAGAAACAAAGCGTTGATTAGTGATATCATCTCTATTCTTCTAAGTACTAAACATCTATTGTATTTATCTTGTGTAGTGGTGTGATTCGGATATTGTGTAGATCTGATTGTGTAGATCTTGTGATTGTGTATATCTTGTGAAAGTGGTAGATTGGTTCTAGCTAAAATTAGGACTCGACATTTAGCTTAGTGTCGGAAAATAATGTAAGCGACATGTAAACGGTTTTCTCCGCCTAAAGGGAGCTTTTTAACATAGTGAAATCTCGAGTCGGATACTCGGGGAGTGGAGTAGGGCGAAGATGTGCTTCGTAGCTGAGCCACTATGAAATCTTGGTGTCTTGGTTTGGTTGTCTCTCTCCTTATCTCTTTACATTATTGTTGTTGTTATCTAGTTTTAGTTTAGATAGTTATTGTTGGTTCATATTGTGAATTGGTTAAACATATAACTCGAATCTAAACATTTTTAATGCAAAGTTTTAAAACGTAAAACGAACATGTAAACTATTCAACCCCCCCCCCTTTTAGTTTCCACAATTTGATTGAATCATTTTTAATCACTTTCTTTACAACATTCGATATATGCAAGATTTGGTTAATTTGATCCGTGACAATCTTATTAACCTTAGCACCATAATTACCAACTGTGAAAACGTCAATTCCTGTGGAATGACCTGAACTTATCTAAAGTTATACTATACACGAGCAGGTATACTTCTCGAGTGTTGTGTTTTTAGTAAAAAATCGGTATTTCTGTTATTATAAATTTAAAGCTTGTTTTAGGTGCTATTTTGTTTCACAAAATTTTTAAACTCGTCGTACCGTTTTTTGGCAAACGGGAACCAAAAATCATTTTTCTCCAGGAAGTACGCCGCACATCCTGTTTGTGCGCCGGTTTTCCTGAAAACCCGAGAAGTGCGGCGTACTTGGGTACGCCGTACTTTACCCAAGTACGCCGCACTTCTGCAAATTTCCACAAACAGAATATTATTTAAAAAACCAAAACCCCCAATTTGCTAGTCTTAGGTTCTATAATCATTTAGAATTGTATTTTATCTGATTATATGTCTTGTGTATTTGTAATTATCTAGTTTATCATAATATTCGAAAAAAAACATAAAATTTCTAGAAAAGCCGGCGCATTTTTCCTAAAGTACGTCGTACCTCTAAAAAAATCTTTTATTTATTTATCCTTATTCGCTATATATAATTAAATTAATATATATATATATATATATATATATATATATATATATATATATATATATATATATATATATATATATATATGTATGTATGTATGTATATATATGTATATATATATAAATCTATAAAAATAAAAAATTATAAAAAAATATATGAAAATAATTTACTTTATTTGGAATATTATCATATTAGCCTTAATTATATATATAAAGATGCCTCTTTACAAAATGCTTAATGTATGTATAAATTCCCTATCTTACGGAAAACAATTTGTGAATCTAATATATAAATTAAATAAAAATTTAATAACAAAGACTTATAAAATTAAAACTATCCAAAAAGATGTCGTCAAGATTGAATCATTCAAATCTTCAACTCGACATTCTTCCGTTAATAACTTTGTCATTATAAATATACCTGAAGAGGATGCTGAACCCAAACAAATAATTCTCGATCTTGATGATCAGCCTATGTGGGAAAGTGCTAAGACTATAGCACCGACTCCTAATTCTGTCATTATTCAACTCGACGTTAATGACAACTTTGTTATCAATAGTACTCACTAAATATGATTTGGGAAAATAAATTCGATGGTTATCTGCAGGCCGGTCCGCATGACCACATCCGTGAATTTCTCGCAATCTGCAACATGTTCAGATACGGTGAAACGCAGAGTGAAGTTGTTAAGCTTTTGATATTTCCTTTTTCCTTGTGCGATGAAGCTAAAACCTGGTTTAACGAACTTAATGAAGAGTCTATAACATCGTGGGATCAAATGAGAAGAGCTTTTATAAACAGATTCTTTCCACCTTCGTTATTTAACCGTCTTTTACTTAAAATCAAAAATTTCTCTCAACTCGTATGTGAAAGTCTAATCGACGCTTGGTTATGACTCAAGAGCATGCTTCGAAAATAGGAGATATTATTTAAATATTTTATCATGGTCTAGACGAACCCACTCAAGGAATCCTGAACATAACTGTCGGAGGAATCTTCCTCTACAAAAGTCCAAATCAAGCTTTCTAATTTCTCGAGGACAAAGTCCTTTTCGAACATGATTGGCCTATTAAATCTAAAACCGAACATCATAGAAAATCTGTTTCCTTCGCCGATGGAAGTAATAGCAATAATGATAATTCTCGATTAATGGAAAAATTGGCAGCTCTAACTATAAAAATAGATTCTCAAATTATAAGCTTAAATGAAGAATTGCAAGATATACGTAACAAATGCAATGAGCTTAGAAATGGAAACGCTTTTAAAAATAACATGAACGATGACACGCCGATGTGTGAACGTCATGAAGCAAATTACATCCAATCTGAAGGTAATAAAGTCCGAAATTCTCATGATTCGCATTCCCATCCCAATCCCATCATGATCGTAATGATTCTGAGAAATCGATGACAGAATTAAACAATGATGTGAGAAATGACCTCGAAGATTTCAAAAGATGTATCCATAGCATGAGAACTGTTCATTGGAAACTTTTTACCAGAGACGATGGTAAAACCACCGATGTTTTACCTAAGAAAAGGTATAAACCTATCAACCAAGAACCTCAATCTAAAACTGATTTCGAAAAATTAATGACTAAATTCTTAGATGGTCAAAGAGTTACAAATATGTTTTTCAAAAACAATGTTAACGATACGATTATAAAGATGAAGCAAATCAAAAATAATTTCCAAACTAGAATTAAAAACGTGGAAAGAAAAATGGATGAGTGTGAAAAATCTCAAACCGTATCTTTAGAACAAACCGAGAGGACTGACCCACCTCCTTTCAAGCTCACACCGAGCACGTGAATGCCGTATTCACCGGGAGTGGAAAGTCCGATTATTCTCTGAAAATTCTAAAAGATCCACCACCTCCTATCATCGTTAACAATAAAACCGAAAAGGATAAACCTATTAAGACATCGAAAGGAAACTATCACATGGTCAAAATAAAAGACTATCCATTCCGTGAGTATATACCAAATATCCCATACCCTCAACGTTTAAATGTGAATCATTCCCACTTGAACCGTATTGTCAATGTATCTTAAATCAAGTTGAGTAAAACAAAAAGAATAGTAGTAGTAGTAGTAATAGTAAATAATAATAACCTATAAAAAAAACTAACATATATATATATATATATATATATATATATATATATATATATATATATATAATAAAAATTTGCAGTTTGATAAGTTTGATGTGCATGGGCCCGTGTATTTCTTACTCGATTTCTGCATCCAAAAAGAAATTTATCAAACTTTGTGGGTGTATTCGCTGAAAACCCTCACAAGACTATTACTCGTCCACTCGGGACACCGAGGGGTTTAAAGGCTTGTTGCATACGCTAAATACAACCGTGGTGCCTAAAAAAGTGCGCTTTAGTATTTTACGGTTTTCGTAGTTGTTTCTATTTTGCAGATTAAATAAACAAGTGAAGCTTGGATTGGTGGTTGGCATTTTACACTTGGAGACTTATGTAATTGGAGTATTATTTTACATGTGGTAGAATACACATGCTTGGCGTTTTATTTTGCACCATATTTTCCAGAATTCAACTGAGAACTTAAGAACCCCGGGAAGTACCGTTTTCCCTTAATTTTGCCTATTTTCTATATTTATCAGTTCTCACATTGAGGGCAATGTTCAAATTAAGAGTGGAGGGGTATCAAGTAGGAAAAATTAATCATGTCCCTCCATGTTTAACCTGCAGAATGTTTCAAACTTTCAACTGATATTTTCTAGAAAATTAAAAAAATTATATATTGCTTTTCCAAAAACTTAAAAAGTGCATATCCAACTGGATTAACATTTTAACTAGCACAAAAATCAACCCACTTAAATATTAAGGTTAGCCTCTAGATCTTAAGGAATTTGGGTACCCATCTTTGATACCCAAGATAATTTCTGCCTTTAGCTTGTTTGAGTTAGGGTTGATTGCGGTCATATGTGTGGTATAAAGTTATATGAGTGGGTCGGTAACTTAGTAGCTCCAGAACTTATGCTTGATCATCATTTACTAGACTACGGTGAGGTTAATTTATAGACAAAGTCGTATGATAAGAGGTGAAATAAATCCCTATCTAATTATGTATCTGCAGCAGTCACTATTAGTGTTGAGATCCCCGAAGTATCCCAAGAGCAAGAAAAATATGCTAAAAGAAGTTTTGTGCCAGCCTTAGTTATCGTAGTATCTAGAATGAAAAGAATTTGAAAAAGAAAAAAAGGAAAGGAAAAAATAATAAAGTTCGAAATATAAGGCAAAGTTCTGGCACATGGAATCAAGTATCTGGTCACCCTCATCATTATCACATTTTGTCTCTTTGAGATTTTTGTCTAGGTGCTCACGCCGCAACTAGCATGTTTATGTGTCTAGTACAAGCATATGGTAGCGACCTAGATTATGTCTGTACAATTGAGTGACTTCACAAATATAAAACCCTATATGAGTGACTCGTGTGAATTCAAAAACAAACACTTTCCTGTGTGAGGTGCTTTGTTATATGTCTATGTCTGAAAAGTTATAAAACTGGTAAACACTTATTAATGCTAAAATTATTTTATCTCAACGTCACGATAAATGATCTTGTTTTCTCGCTTTAATTGCTTGAGGGCAAGCAATAGCTAAGTGTGGAGGGATTTGATAACGCCTAAATTATACATGTTTTCGGCGGCGTTATTTATATATATTTGATCATTTCTCGTGAACTTTCGGTACTAAATTGAGTATATTTGCTATTATATGTTCTAGGTATGTGTCGTGGAAGAATACGAAAGATTACACGAAGAATTAAAGCTTAAACGAAGAAAGAACTAAAGTTGAATGCTTCCCGGCACATGTTCACTGTTTTGGCCATAACTCGTTTATACGAACTCTGTTTTAGTTGGTTCAAGCGGCCACATGAAGAGAATTCAATTATCTACAACCTTGAAAAAGGCCAAGTGCTTAAGTTGCAGAAAGTGCGGCGGTTTTACCCAAAGTGCGGCGCACTTTTCAGTCGGTGGAGAAAATTAAAGGCAATTAAATGCTATGTGCATTAACACCCAATGTGCGGCGCACAAATAAGTTTGTGCGGCACACTTTGGCCCCTGAAAAGCCTATAAATACCCTCCTAGGCTCTCTCATTTCACATACTCACACACAAATCAATTCCATTCATGTGGAACACCTAAAGTGGGGATTTTTGGGGATAAAGGCTTGACAATCCTTGTTCCGGACATCCCTCTATGCCACCACTCTCAACCATATTTTCCAGAGATCCACCATCACCCTTATACCTCATCCATTAATTTCCAAAACCTAACAACCCATATACTTGGAGAATTTACCATAATTCTCCTAAGAACTCAATATAAAACCCATTTCCAAACACCTCCTTATCCGTATACCGTTGTGTTGTTGCTTAATTCCTAGAGGTTTGGTGATATATTCTGGTTGGTTGTAGAAGTATAGGGTGTAGGCTTGTTATTGGAATCATTGGTTGATGTTGGTATTGGTTGTTTAGTCGAATATTTGGTTATTCGATCTTTTGTTCTTATACACTTCTGTTTACAAATCATTGGTACATTCTTATCTATATTTATGATGAAATATTATGAGTTTATCATTTATAATATGGTCATTATGAATATGAGCATGGAGTAATCCTTTTATGTTGTTTGGGTAATATGTGATCTTGGATAGGGAGCATTTGGATATGTGTTTATTGAATTCGTAAAACATATTTAATATAAGAATATAGTCCGAAAGGGTTCTTTATACATGTGTTCTATCAATCCATCTAATATATTGGTTATAATAACTTATAAAGGCCGAAAGGATTTCTTGTTATTAATCGATATAATCACTAGTTATATTTAAAGGCAGAAATGATTTATAACTTGTGATAACTCTATTTTTCTAACTTATAAACACTATTCCAAACACATCATTATCTAAGTGATCATTGCCTAAACAAACATACTTTAATCATTTGATTGAATCATCTTTTAATCACTTTCTTTACAACATTCGATATATGCAAGATTTGGTTAATTTGATCTGTGACAATCTTTTTAACCTTAGCACCATAATTACAAACTGTGAAAACTTCAATTCATGCGGAACGACCTGGACTTACCTAAAGCTATACTATACACGAACGGGTATACTTCCTAAGTGTTGTGTTTTTAGTAAAAAATCGGTATTTCTAGTATTATAAATTTAAAGCATGCAAAACACATATCAAGTTACTTGAATATAAACCCTCGTTCTATCTATCCCAACTCATAACTTTTACTCCTATATATCCCAACTCATAACTATTACTCTATTTAGGTTAAAAGTATACTTTGTTCTAACATGATGCATTTCTTTTCGACCTAGCCAAGTGACCAAGGAGCCTCCATCTTATTTGTGTTTAGGATGCACAATCTTTGATAATGTTACTTGACTAACCCAATTGAACAACGTCTACAAATATACGTACTTCACCATTCAAATTAGTTACGTGCATCATATTTTTTTGTCATTTTACCATAATTATAATAAGTTAAGATAAACACAAAAAATCACAAGATGTGAAATACCCATTAGCAAACTAAAAATAATCCTTTATTGGAGAGGATATGAATATAAGAAACCAGTTCATCACATACACAATACATCAAACTTTTAAACAAAAAGAAATTACCTAAATTGTCTAAATAGCATACTCGTTTTACAAGAATGAGTCATTTTTCAATTATTTATGATACTGACTGAGAAAAGTTCAATAAAGATCCTTATTTTATCATAGATCCAAAGATCTCATCCCTACCTTTCATTTATGTATGATCCAATGGCTATAATAAATACATTTAAAAAAAATAAATACATTTAAAAAAATAAAAAAATACACCCGTCATTTACCCCGACGGGTAGACGTGGTCTTTTTTTCTCCCACTCGTTTTTTTCTAACCGTTCCTTCATTTCATCTCTTCCACATATTTTACACTCATTCATTAAAAAACACACACACCTACACCTAACTTATTCCATCTCTCCCAAACCCTAATTTTACCCCCAAATCATATGAGTAATGGATATACCCGATTAAACAGCCGTTAGCAAGCGTAAGTTGAAGATCGTTTCATCGTCTATTCATGCTGATGATGCCGATCATGATAATTATTTGATTTTATGCTTTTTTCTGGTTGATTATGCTTATAGCTTATTTTGTGTTTCATTATGCTTATTTTATGCTTATTCTTATTTTATGCTTATTTAGTGTTTATAATATGTTGTTAGTTTGATTCTGCTATTTGTGTTTGCTTATGTTTATTTTATGCTTATTTAGTGTTTATCATATGTTTTTAGTTTTATTCTGCTTATTTTGTGTTTGATTACTCTTATTTTATGCTTATTTTTGATTTTATGGTTATTTAGTGTTTATGATATGTTTTTGGTTCGATTCTACTTATTTCTTATGCTTATTTTCCATTTGATTATCATTGATAGCAGTAGAGAAGCCTTTATAATTGTGTGTTAATTTTTATTTTGATTGTATAATGTTTTGTTTTAGATTTATGCTTATTTGTATGCTTATTTTAGATTAGTTGATGTTTTATGCTTATTTTTTAGATTAGTTGATGTTTTATGCTTATTTTTTAGAATTAGTTTTTAAGAATCATGTGTGATTGTTCATTGAAGAAGAAGTGTTTTAATACTGATTTGATAATTATTATATAAATTAGTTTTTAGTGAAGAATCACATGTGATTTTTGTTGATGTTGTTAAGTTTTTTGTTTATTAACATTTAATTTTTCATTATCCATTGTTTTTAATGTAGGTGGGCTTGTAATAAAATTAAGAAGCTATAAGAAATCTTCTAAGGCAAATGAAGTCTTGCAGCCTTTGTGAGCTCCTAATATCATGTCTTCTGTTAGACGATTACCAAAAGAAAAAGGTCCTATTAAACTGAAAGCCGTTCCTCTTAAACCTAAACTTGCTGTTAAACCGAAAGCCGCTCCTTTTAAACCTAAACTTGCTGTTAAACAAAGTGTCAGCAAGAGGAATAGATCTGTTGATGATGTTGTGTCAGATGTTATAAATTATTTATATGATTCCAAAGTCGTAAAGAGAAAGAAATCTGTTGAAGATGAAGATTCTGTTGGTTCTGATGAAAATGTTGTATCTAATGAGAGAGGCGATGGTGATCAGGACCAAGATAGTAACAAGGATGTGGAGAGTAACAAGGATGAGGTAAGTAATAGGGCTGAAGAAAGTGACAAGGATGATGAAGCTAATCAAACTGAAGAAGAAAGTAACAATGACGAAGAGAGTAACAAGGATGAAGAAATTGATGAGGCTGAGGAAAATGATCAGCAGTTGGTTAATAATTTAACTACAAAGATTGTTAAGCGAAAGACTGCTACAAAGGGTAAGAAGAAGGACGTTGCATCTGAGTCTGATAGCGAGTCCGAAGATGAGATGGTTAAGAAATGTGGCAAGAAGACCTAGGTTGTTCTAAAGTCTAAGAAGCATAAGCATGTTAAGGGTAAGAAGAAGGATGTTATATCTGAGTTTGATAGCAAGTCCGAAGCTGAGATGGTTAAGAAACGTGGCAAGAAGATGAAGGTTGCTCTAAAGTCTAAGAAGCGTGAGCCTGTTTCTGAGGACAACGTTTTGAAGGTTAAGAAAAATTTGAAAAAGAAGAAAAAACAAGTTTCTGATTCTTCTTCTTCCTTTGAAGAGGAGAAACCTATAATGAAGAAGAAGAAGCTTGATGCGAAGAAGAAAAAGAAGAAACCAATTACCCTAGCTCAGATAAAGAAGGAAAAGTATTTGCGTGGATTTCCACCTCTCTATTCAAGGACAGTACCATGTTCTTTGTTTTCTGCAATTCGCGACTCCCAAGTCGACATGAAATCATTTCTGTCGGATATTGGGTTTTCTTCGTTGCATAATGTGTTTATAGATACACTACCGTCTCGTTTTTCAAGGTTTGTGGTTAGAGCATTCAATGCATCAACTTATGAGTTTAAGCTGGAGAAGGGTGTTATACGTGTGACTCCTGACAAAGTCAACGATATTTTAGGAGTCCCTCTGGGTGGAACTTCTAATTTTGATTTACCAGAGAGGCCTCTTGATGATGATTTTGTGAAGATGTGGTTTAATCAATTTGATCCAAAACCTTTGAAAGACATTCATGCTACTGATATTTCTGAAAAGTTAGTTCTTTCAAAGAAAGTTGACTTTATGTTTAAAGTCAACTTTCTAATGCTATTTGCAAATGTAATGGGCACGGCTGACACAATGAAAGCCATTGTCAATCTTACTGTTCTTTGACGTATTCGCGAAGATACAAACATCGCTGAAGTTGATTGGTGTGGTTTCATTCATAGTTGTCTTAAACAGAGTGTAGTCCCGAATACTCTTACTGGCTTCTACATCGGTCCCTTTACCTTCTTGATTGTAAGTTTATCCAAATACTAACTGATGATTTTTTTTCATTTTTTAATACATTTATGACTTTCTTTTATCGTATGTTTATATATGTTTATTTTCTTTAACAGCTCCTATATTTGGATTTAACAAAGTTTGAGTGGTTTCCAGTTATTCGTTCACGACCTGCTATTCAAAACTGGACCACAACTGCCATAAATAAACAACAGGATCTTGAAATCATGGATGAAGTCATTGGTAGATTGGAATTGCATGGGCCGTGGTTTGAATCTGAATTGCATGAAACCGAAGGGTTTTACGAGGTTGGTGACAACGTGAGCCGGACTCGTTCGTCTTTAAATTCTCCTACCGATAAACAGGTTTGACCTTTTCGTTGTCTTTTTTTCCAATTATAATATCTTGTGTGATTTTACCACAATCATATGTATAATCATATATGATTTTCAGTAAAATCATATATGATTTCAGTAAAATCACATATTTTTTTATTTTTTTGCAGAGTGTTTGAAGTAAAATCATATATGATTTCAGTAAAATCATATATGATTTGAGTAAAATCATATATGATTTCAGTAAAATCATATATGATTTGAGTAAAATCATATATGAATCATATATGATTTGAGTAAAATCACATGTTTTTTATCTTATATGAATATGTTTTTTATTTTACAGAGTGTTTGCAGTTTGATTGAGGAAAAGCTTAAATTCATATGTGACGAGAAGGCTGAACTTGAAGATATTCTGAGAAAGGCTAATACACAGTTTTCGAATGATGTTGGTGTTTTTGTATTATATGAGAAATATGTAGGAGTTTTCAAGGATATTGTGTTTCTTGAAGATGAGTACGTTCATGTTGATGATTTTCATCCGGGAGATGGCGAGAAGGTTTTTTTATTAGGACAGAGTTTGCGGCAGAACACTTTGTGGCTGAAGATGTCAATGACTGAAGACGTAGAATGAATCAGAAGAAAGATAAATTTTTTTGAGAAGAAACATTTAACGGCAGTGGATCGAAAGGCAACATTGAATGGTATGAGAGGTGAATGACTGTCTATATGATACTCATTATGGGAGTACTTGTTTTGACCTTTTTAAAATTTATAATTATGTTCTTTTTTATTAATTCTTTATAACTTAAATATTTTGTTATGATTCAGGAAGATTTGTTTGTGTGGCCTTTGAAGGTTCCCGTTGATGTTCATCGTCCTAAAACTGCTGAAGGAAGGGTTACTTGTTCATCTCCAAAAAAAAGAATTTCTAAGCCGTCTGCTTACTTGTCATCTCCATATATGAACAAGAAGACGGTAGTTATCGCTCAGGTTAAGAGGCTGGAGTTTGTGTTAGGGAATAGTGTGTTCGCGATGCAGGGCGATACTTTGTAAGTTTTTGTCCATGGGTTTTTAATTGAAACTGGTAGTGAATAGTTTGCTTTCATGTGTTAGTATATACTTTTATAATTGAAAGTGTTTGGGAATAGTTTATTTCCATGGTAGAATCACATGTGATTTTCAATAATCATATGTGATTTTACTGAAATCATATGTGATTCTTATGGTTCACTTTTTTGTAATTTTAGGGAGACTGTTTTTCAAACTAGTACTGGACCAGATGTATCATCCATACGTTTGAACATGGAAACATTGGCTCCTACACTGTGGATAGATGCCAATGTTGTAGACTGTTGGGTGGCAATCCTGAACCATGAAGAATTTGTTAAAGTTGATCCGTCACCAAAAAGGCATTTCTTTACATCTGGTTGTATTGTAAGTTTTTTTATTCAATTTTTTCAAATTTTTTACATTTATTATTTAATTTTTTATTGCAAGTTTTTTACATTTTTTTTTACAAGACTAGCTTTTTTGTTTTAATAAAGACACAAGCTACGATTGAAGGACGTATTACGGAAAAGCAGCAATGGAAGATGTTTTCAGCTGAGATTTCGGCTCAGTTTCAAAACAATCTTGCTGGAAAGTCTCTTTCAGAAGTTGAATTGGTAATTTCTCATTCCTTAATAAATATAATTTTGTAGCAGTTTTATATTGTATTTTAAATATTATTTTTTTGTTTAAATAGGCTTTTTTCCCGATTTATGCTTCCGGTCATTTTTATCTGGTTGTTTTCAACATCAAGAAAGGATTGATGATCATCCTTGATAACAGTGATTGTGGAGAGACATACACGTCAAAGTACAAGGATGCTTGTGAACTTCAGGTAAGTGTTTTTAAAAATCATGTGTTATTCTTGAAAATCATATGTGATTTTTACTTTATTATTATCTATTTTTTAGAAAAAGTTTTTTTCCAGGTATCTAAGTGAAAATAATCATCCATTACATGAGAAGGTTGCTAAAGTTAAAGCACGCATCCCAAAGCTGAAATGGAGCACTACGAAAAATCATGTAGATTGTGGAGTTTTTCTTATGATTCATATGGAGTCTTACATCGGTGAACCTGCCGCAAGATGGAATGTTGGTTTGTGCACAGAATCACATACGCAGGATTCATTGTTAAGACGTATGAGGTACAAAATTGCTGCTAAAATTCTGTTGCACGAGTTGAATATTCATTCCCAGAAGATGTTTGATTTGGCATACAAGTTTGAGACTGAAAATGATGAACATTCAAGAATTTCAATAATTGTGAATGCAATCAAGAATAGGGCTGAGCGTGATCCAGATAAGAATGTTGTTGAGAATGAAGAGGGCGATGCAGTGAAGAACATAAAGTGAAGAAGATGGTGATAAAACTGATGGGTTTGTAATTGATTGTCAATGGTAGTATCTTTTGTTAAAACTGATGGCCGTAATTTGTCTTTGTTTTTACTTTTTTTCTGGACAAGTTTAGATTCTGGTCTTTTGGTAATCACTTATGGTGTTCAGTTTAGATGATGCTGATGTAGGATTAAACAATAGGATTACACCAGTACTGCGATTGTACTTTAGATTATGGCTTTTGGTAAACCATTATGGTGGTCATTTTAGATGCTGATTTTCGAATTAATCAAGTACTTTTGCTTAAGTTTTTTTTACTTCTGCTACCTTGGAAATTTTGATCTATTTTTTGGTTACAAATCACATGTTTAGTTATGAATCATAGATGATTATTTTTGAATCACATATGATTCTTGTAGAATACAAGTATCACTTATATTCTGACAATGAAAAAAAAAATGGTACATCAAACTTTACAACTTGCAGATTAATCGTGTATAAAAAATTACTTAATCTGTTAAAACGTCAAATAAGTATCAATCAATTAAAAATAGTCGAATTAAGATCCGCGTAACACTTTTTCGACAGTGCAACAAATATATGGACAATCCCAAAACTAAATAAGGTATGATAATCAAGAAGCGTTAGTTGGTTCTTCAACTACATCAGTTCTTTTTGGTTGTTTAGCTGCAACATCATTTTTCGTTGCATCTTTAGCAGCATCTTTCGCTCTTTGTTCAGCAGCAATCCTCGCTAGTTTTGCAAATATTTTTGGATTTGAACAACATGTTTGTCTTTGCGCTTGTTAATCTTATCTCCACAAGCGTCCACGATTTCATACTTGTGCTAGGTTTTAAGCTTTAAGAAGGTGCTAATCCTCCCTTCTACTTTTTTTCTATGTTCTCCTCTCCGACCCTCCTTTGTTTATAGCCGTCCGTTGTGGGATTGTTTGATATAATTTTGCTTTGGTTTTTGCGACCTAGGCGTAAATATCTTCAAATCCCACAAGAATATCTCCAGTTTTTTTTGTGAAGGAGGCTTAGGCACTTGACTTTGAACTTCATTCTTGATATTTTTCAATTGTTCAACAAATTTCGCTAACTTGTCTTCATCTTTACTCAATAAAAACAAACATTCATCCACCACAAAATTAGCCTCATTTGTTAATTTTTCAATTGTTTCATTTTTCTCTCCATATCTGTTTAGGTTCCTTCTCAATGTAGGTGGTATTAAATCCCTTCTCCAACGCCTCAAAATGTACTTTTCCGGAATCACTTCAATATCACAGTTCTTTAAAACACAGAAGACATGTCGACATACAAATCCGTATCTAAGAAAATGCCTACAAGTACATTTTTCCACTGAAACCGCTCAAGGAGATCGCAGAACTCTTATTGTGTGCATAAAAAGAAACACAATTAATAAATTAGGTTAAATCGTATGTGATTTACAAAAGAATCATATGTGATTTACATAGGAATCACATGTGATTCTCATAACCGAAGATAAACAATTCATAAGTAATTACCTTGTATTCTGCTTCATACTCCTTTACCTGCACCTCCTCTTTTCCTTTTTCTGTATTAAGTGTTCTATAAGTAGCTGCTCTCTTGTCTCTAACTTTAACTATCTCACAGCCCTCTTTCATTTTAAACTCTTGTATTTGGCATGCCCACACTGCTTCTATTATTTCCTTTTGAATAAGAAGAAATATTTTTCTTGTATATACTTTAGACGCATGGATTTCAATTTTTAACTTTGTATGAAGTTTTGGAGCTGAGTCAAAAGTTCTAAAGTCTAGTACTTCTTGCCTATACCTTTACCTTTCCATTGTTGATTCAAAGTACATCATGAAATTGACTAACGTTGACCCATGATTTGTGAAACTTTTGAAGAATGGCCGTTTTTTTCACTCTGAGATCCATGAAGTAAGTTCTCCATCAAACCAAACAATGGCGATCAATAAAATAAGTCAGTAGCCAAATTCTCGATGGTTAAACATCTTTTTTTCAATTCATTTTGTGGTTTTGCAATCCAAAATATTCATTGAGTTTTGACCATTTTTCTTTCTTTTTTTTTTTTTTTTTTCTTCAAACTCTATTGGCTCCAATGAACAAATTCCACACAATTTAGTTAAAGCACTCTGTAAAATTGGTATCATCATAAAACTCTGTACAGATTTGTAAAGTGAATCAGCAGATGTGATTCATAAGATGAGTAATAAAATAGAAGAAATCATAATGTGATTCATGCTGAAAGAAAAAGTAGTTTAATGCTTTACAATACCTTTGATGGAATTTTTTGGCATGATATGTTCCACATGCATAGTCTAGTGTTTAGATTCTGTAAGAGGAAACTTCTTGCAATTGCTCATTTCCATTGCCTCCATCTTTATCCGTTAACAATCGTTGTTTGGCGTTGCTTTTTCATGAGCAGTCAAGAATGACCTTAGTAGCCATGTGTAAGCTTTTGTGTCTTCTCTTAAAAGCAATTTTGAGCCAACTGTCACACACTTTCGGTGATTATCTATCCCGGTGAATGGAACAAACACCATGATCATTAACTTGAAAATCTACATGTGGTACTTGTCAGAATTATAAGCAGTTTTTTAATAAAAGATAGAACATTTTTTTTGTATAAACCACTTACTTGTAGTACGAAAGTGACATTTGCAGCATCGAAATAATAAATATCTCCAAATTCCTTGTAGTTGCATTTATCAACTTGTCAAGCCCAAACATTGCAAACAATCACTATTTTCAACTTTATATGTGAACATAAATTTGGCACAAACATTTCTTTCCCTGTTTTCCATTTTGGTGATTAGCATATTGCCGTGTCCTTCTCCTATGAATGCATTAACGTCCCTTATATGATTTTTAAAATCACCACTCGTCCCATTGAGACATATTGGTTAACTCCCCTTTCGTTTTAAGAAACAAGTTGTGTGCCCTTGTTGCAAAGCCAAGTCTCATGGTTTGTAGCTTTGAACAAAAAAACATCTTTTCTGTTTGAGTCATCTTCCTTGTTTCTTGGTTAGTATATTATAAAGAATTTGGAATCATTTTGGTGATTGTGCTTAGAAACAAACTTAGTTATTTCGTACTTCCCGGAAATAGTATTCAAATCAACTTTGATTCTTGCCTTACAACCCGTTATACGTTGTCTTGTGTTTCTAACTTGTTTATCACTGTTTTCAGGATCCAATGTGTTTAAGTTCTCTCTTTTGGAACTCCTTCCCTGTTACACATGATGTACTTAGATTTTACCAAACCGCTTTTAGTTTTTTTTTGTCCTGATTTTTTAACTTCAAAACCTCCAAATTCAGCATAAACTGTATAAAAATCAACACATTCCTCAATCGTATTAAAAACTTTCCCCTCTAGAGGTAAGTAAGTGCTCTCAACATTTGGTTCCCAATATACCGATCCTCCAGGTGTTTCACTATGAAGGTATAAACTTGGCCTTGGTGTGTTTTGAGTAGCTGTTAAAAAATCACATGTGATTTTTGTTTAGAATCATTCATTAATACAACACAGAGGATATGCAAACCCAATACAAAACAGAATCATTTGATTTTTATTCAAAGTCATGTTTTAATATAAAAAACTATATGCAAAAGCAGAGCATATATTCAGAGCATATAAAACAAAGTATATGCAAAAGCAGAAATCACAATATGATTTTTAAATATAAAAATTTAGAATGACTACTCACAAATAACATATAAAGAAATTACATATGATTTACCCTGGAGACAATTTACGGAGATTTTCTTCGGCATTGTATCTACAATAAAGATTATCCACATCCGTAGTTTCAGTCTCATTCAAAGATTTTCTTTCACTCAACAAGCATTATCAGCTTTGTTTAACTGATTATCATCCACTGTTAGGGTTTATTGCAGTGATTTGTTGAGAATTGTTAGGGTTAATCGTTTTTTTTAACCGATCGTTAAGGTTATTGCATTTAGTGTTTCATCGATGGTGGATGGTTGGCCGTGGTTTTTAGTCGCCGGTGGATGGTGGTGAGTGGATGAATCAAAGGTAAGATTAAGCACAGTCGGCGGAGAAGGAAGGAGGTCGATCCCCTAGTTAGCTAAAAAATACGAACCCCACTACGTACCAGAGACCAAACAGAACCACACTCTTTTAACGTGCCATAGCCCAATTGATGTTGCCACGAATGTATTAACTTTCCAACATAGCCCAAGGCTACCCCCGATCCAATCTGGAGTCTCATCTTATCTTAATCACCTGCAACCACATGGCTCTATACAGGCACTCCAAAGCGACTTCTAAAGCCCTAGAAATTTTCTCCCCATAGAGCCTCAATTTTTATTCCATGTGAAATGGTTTCATTCTTTTTACAAAAATCGAGCCACGTGAAAAACTTGTTTCTTTTTCCTAGACAAATACACATTCACTCAATATATTAAATTCATTCACGTACCCATTATAAATTACTAGACGAGTACCGGCGCATAGCGGCAAAAATTTCTAGCGGTAGATAATTAACGATATGCGATATTGTGGTAAGTGTTTTATGTTACCAAAAGCAATGCCCACAGATGGTCCTACTTTGAAACTCCCACATGAGGATGAAGCTGTACCAAAACCAAAATGAAGTAGTGTTAATCCGGATAAGCAAAGAAAACGAAAACCAACAGAAGTTTACATGCAAGTTAAGCAAGAAATACAATTTTCGAACCTCAAGAGCCTCATACATTTTTTTTATTACCATTTCCCCCCCAATTCTCTCATTTAAAAACTGTTTTAATATGAGATAATTAAGAAGTTATGGTTGTTTATATAAGCCAGGAAATGCCATTTCCATAGATCGTTTATATTACAGTTTCAACTTCCACATTAGGTTCGCCTTAAGTTTACCAGCCATGTCGAGTTTAATGCTTTCTCCTGGTAAATTGGTTAGAACATTCCAATTCAATACTTTATGTAAAATAAATGCTTATCAATGAAAAAAAGAAACATCAATGTTTTTTTGATTAAATGCTTGCCCTTGAAATAGATTGTTAAATATTCCTTCTATAACTTAAAATTGAAGAAGGTAACTTAATATTATTGACAAATATTCTCACAGCCAATTCTTATTCGTGTACAGCATAACACAACATCAAAAAAGTGTTACAGTAATACAATACTTTCAGTTTTAAAGTTCACGGTTAACAATTCAAGATTCTCAAATTGATTATGAGACAATACTTCAATACAACAAATAATCGAGTGGATATTCGAGTAGATAAACACAGTTTTCAAAATCCAACAACATTACTAAAAAAATCCCACAAATTATACATAATTTAAATGCCACAACTCTACATATTATTAAAAAAATCCAACAAATTAATAACAAAGTTACAAAAAAATTACGTAACAAAATTCATAAAAAAAACTTACAAGCAAACAAAACAAACTATTTAAACAACTTTACATAAAATATTACACAATGTTTTTAAGTAAACCATAGATGATTGCGGTAAGGCGGCGGGCACAACAAAAATGCCGAAAAGAACTGTGAACAAAGATTTCCGACTAGCCAAAAATTACGGCGAAGATAACTTCTGATGAAAAAAAGCGACATCCCGCGCAATAAGTGGCTGAAAAAAAATACGCAAAAAAAGTTTATTAAAACTCAGATCTATCTATACAATTTATAGATCTATATAAAGTAAACTTTCCGGCGTTATAGAAGAGCGGCGACGACTTTTCGGCGAGACAATGCTGACGGAGGTCGGTGGCGGCTGTCACAAAAAAACACAAAAAAAATATAACTCATACTTACAATAAAATATTATATATAAACTTAATGAATGGTCATACATCTATCAAAAAACTTAAAAAATACCTTAATAATAAAACAATAAACTTTTTAGCGACTTTGGTCTCGGTGGTCGTGTTCCTGATGTTGTGTTCTCGGGGGGAGGAGGGTTTTCCGACGAGATGCGGCTGTTAAAAAAATTAAAAAGATGTAAATTCACATATAAAACTAAAACTAAAAACTCTAGATTTATATAAAAAAATTAGATCTGTAGTTGTGGGTGTTTTTAGAGAGAGAGAGTGAGAGGAGTGTGGTGTGGTGTGTGTTTATATAATATACAGAGTGTAGGAATTTTCAACTTTTAGTTTTAAAGGTATTAAAATGTTTTCATAATATGCATATGCGCACAACTGTTATATGCGTTTCAAGCATTAATTTTTTAAGTTTTAAGTTTTAAGTTTTCAAGGTTTGGGGTGAAATGTTTTTTATGTAGTATAGATATCAGTGCCGGCTTTGAGGGTGTGCGCGACCGCACAGGGCCTCAAAAATGACATTTCGATAACTAATTTGCATTACAAATGACATTTTATATATAAAATTTCTTCTCGAAAGATTTCATTATGTAATTTCACATAGGGCCCTAAAAAGATTCAATATTTTAGAGACGGCCCTGATAGATATTCACTCAGTAAATAAACATTCATCTACCCACCATAAATTACATTCATTCTCACATCCATATTTTAAATCACATTCATTCTCACATCTATATTTTAAATCACATCCATTCTCACCAAAAATAGAGGAATGATTTCTCATTTTCTTCGACCTAAGATTCACTTAGATTTTAAAGGGTTTGCTGTTTGGCGACTTGTCGAGGGTTTTGTTTGTAACTGTTTGTCTTTATGTGAGGCGCACAAGAGAAGGCACATTTTTTTTTTAGAACGGCAAAATTTTATTAAAAACTAGCAAGGAGCTAGAATAAGAATAAGAATTACAAGAGAAGGCACATAACACTTAGTTACAATAGGTGCGCTTGAATTTTTGGTTTGTCTTTTAACTAGGCGCACTTCTATTAGCTAGGAGCACTTAGTTACAAACATTTTATATAAAAAAATGGATTTTTTGTTTTTTAGCTAGGCGCACTTCTATGAAGGAGCACTTGGTTACTATAGGTACTTCTGAATATTTTATATGAAAAAGCTAAAGCACACCTCATCAAAATCTCTAAACGCTTCAAATCATAAATGAGCTTTGATTTAATGGATGTCTTACATGTAACTAATAGTTGGTTCATTTGGATAATATAAATGTGCGCCGTTCTTTTTCGTATTTTAGTATCTTAAAGGGTTCAATTGAGAAATTTTATCTTTAAACAACCACCTAAAAAAACAAAACAAAAAACACATTTGTACTTTTTATTATCTATCTCACGAGACATTTTCTTAGGGGCTTTAGACATGTACAATTGTACAAACAAGGAAGTGTTACTTAACTGGGGATCTTGGGGCTTTCTTGTTTAATATGACTTAGTTTTGTCGACGTTTCATATTTTAAATTGAGGCCACAATTGAGTTGGTGTGTAAAATGTACTAGGAAGAATAAGCAAAGAGATAGTTTTAAGTATTTTGTGTGTTATGTTATGTTTTGGAGTATTTGTTTGTATAAACGATTTTAGTGACATGATTTTTTTCTAACTCAAGTGTCATTCATTCCATGGAATCCAGAAAAGCTACATGTAAGTAATATGGTAATGAAGTGTTTTTATTTGCATTCCTCCATAAACATGATCGGTACATATAGATACAACTTGGGATTGAGCCCGAGACAACTCATAGATAACTAATACAAATACAACTAGAGACAACTAGCAATCGACTAATACAAGAGATAAGTACAATACAACTAGTTAAAGCCAATGATCGACTAACCCAACTAATGACATTAGATATCGACTAACACTCCCCCGCAGTTGGAGCGGCAGGACATCGGACGATCAAACTAGTATGAAACTCTTCAAACAAAACCAAAGGCAGCCTCTTAGTAAATATCACGGAAACCAACAATCGTCACACACTTGTATAAATCCGACTGGTTATTAAGCAAACCAACGATCCATGTTAAATAAAGAACTTAGGGTTTATGGGGTGAGACGTGAATATAGGTTGAAAGATCATATAAGGGCTGATACCATGTAAGTAATATGGTCAGGGGCAGAGCTAGGGGGTTCCCGGGGGTGCACGGGAACCCGATGGAATTTTGTCGCATAGTGTATTTATTTGCTAAAAATCTCGATTTTCTTCAAAATGAATCAAGTCCTAAAATTATGTGTTACATAAATACTTGTTTTATTTAATTAGTCAACTATGTTAATATTTTAGTTTTAATGAAATCGTACATTTTAATCCTTTTTTAATGAAATCGTACATTTTAGTCTTTTTTTCTTCTATACATGTACTAAAAAATTTGTGTACCTGATGACTTAATGTTCTGGGTCCGCCCCTGAATATGCTAATGAAGTGTTTTTCTGTGTATTCCTCAATAGAATCCGAATCGATTAAGAAGGTTATTATTTTGAGAAGATTGAGAAGGTTTTCAAAAATGATAGATTTTTAACTTTGATTCAAGGTTTTCAAGCGTAAAACTTATTTTAATGTGATTTTAATTCAAAATGTGTAAAAAAATTCGAATTAATGTTAAAAAATCTCTCGTTTTTGCAATATAAGTAAAATATTGAATCTTCTATACAAATTTAAGGAATCATTACCATAACTCGATTTTAGCAATGATTTATGAATCAAATTTGTGATTTATAGCTTTGATTCACTATTAAATGATGTTTACTTGTGAATCAAATAAAAAAATATGAATCAATTTGCTAAAACGTAGATTTCTCAATCTTCTCAAAATAAAAACCTTCTCAACGGAACCGGAGCCTTCCTCAATAAACATGATCGGTATATATACATACCACATGGGCTTGAGCCCAAGACAACTCATAGATAACTAATACAAATACAACTAGAGACAGCTAATGATCGACTAATACAAGAGATAAGTGCAATACAACTAGTGATAGCTAATGATCGACTAACCTAACTAATGATAGCAGATATCGACTAACATTGATGCGCTATAATTAGTCCTAATGAAGAGTTGTGGTTGTCTAGTAGTGCTCGTGAGGGCTCTAATGTTTATGAAGAATAAGGTAATCAAAGAGACAATTGTATATAAATTTGTAAGTTCTTCATCTTGAATCGCAAATCACAATTACAATAAATAGGGAAAAGAATAAACTAATCAAGGCAATCCCTAAGAAAGAGGCGGTGAATAAGGAAAATATAAAAGGAAATGATTTGACTAATTTGACTAATTCCAATACTCCCTCTCAAGTTGGAGCATGGAGATTAGTAATGCCCAACTTGTTGAGTAAAAAACTGAGCTGTTGTCCCCCAAGAGCTTTTGTAAGTAAATCAGCTATTTGCAGGTGTGATTTGATGTAAGTGGGTGATATTTCCTTGGATTCGACCCGTTCCCGTACGAAATAACAATCAATTTCTACGTGTTTGGTCCGTTCATGAAAAACGGGATTGTTGGCTATATGACGAGCAGTGTTATTATCACAGAACAACATTTTGTGGTGCATCGAGTTCAGTAAGAAGCCACCTAAACCAAAGGACTTCGCTAACAGTTGTAGCCATGGCAAGGTATTCTGCTTCTGCTGATGACTCAGAAACAACTGATTGTTTCTTTGATTTCAAAGAAACTGGAGCTCCACCGAGCATAAGAAGATAGCCAGTCCTAGAACGTCTGGTAAACGGGCAACCCATCCAATCAGAATCGCAATATGAAATGACCTGAGTGCCACCTTTTTTGGTAACAGAATCCCTTGTCCTAAGGTGGTCTTGAGGTAGCGCACGACACGAAAGGCAGCGTCGAGATGGGGCTATCTTGGGTCAGCCACAAACTGACTCAACAAATTGACTGAGTATGCAATATCGGGTCATGTGGCCTGCAAGTACAACAGGCGACCAATGAGGAGCCGATACCGACCTGCGTCTATCATTCCTCGGCATCACTTTTGTCTAATTTCAGACCTTGTTCCATAGGAAAAGCACTCGGTCTGCAACCTTCCAAACCCATATCTCGAAGTATATCCAATGTGTATTTTCTTTGGCTAAGCACAATGCCGTCTCTCGTTCGAACCACTTCGATGCCCAGAAAGTATTTCAGGGTACCAAGATATTTAATGGTGAATCGATGATTTAACTCAGTTTTGGTAGCTTGTATTTTATTCATGTTGTCACCGACAATGATGACATCATCCACATATATGAGGGCTGCCACATAAGCCATGTCGGATTTATATATGAACAAGGAAGGATCTACAATGGATTGAGTATAACCCATTTCAACTAGAGCCTTTTTGTGATACCAATTTTGATAAGCTTGTTTGAGTCCATAAATGGACTTTCGTAGACGACAAACACGAGTTTCCTTTTCACTTTTGAAGCCTTGAGGAATTTTCATGTAGACTTCCTCTTCTAGATCCCCATGTAGGAATGTGTTGTTAACATCGAGTTGGTGTATGAACCAGTCTCTTTTTACAGCCAAGGTCAACAACGTCCTCATAGTTGCTAATTTTGCAACCGAAGCAAACGTGTCGTGGTAATCCACCCCCTCTTGTTGAGTGAACCCTTTCGCAATGAGTCGTGCCTTATATCTTTCGATATCACCATTTGGTTTGTACTTGATTTTATAACCCTTTTGGAATCAAGCCTTCTTTCCTTTAGGTAGACTCTTTTTGTTGAAGCGCTCTTATTTCCTTCTTCATGGCGTCTTGCCATTTATCATCCTATGAAGCTTGTTGGAAATTCTTTGGCTCATCGTGAGAATCAATGGCAGAAAGAAAAGCCATGTGATTAGTGCTGAAATTTTTATATGAAATATAATGAGCTAAGGGATGTATCGTGGAGGAGGCTTGATCGTGAGACGGGTTTGCATGGTCTATTGAA
The DNA here is from genome assembly GCA_026074375.1 of Tanacetum coccineum. Classification (NCBI taxonomy): domain Eukaryota; kingdom Viridiplantae; phylum Streptophyta; class Magnoliopsida; order Asterales; family Asteraceae; genus Tanacetum; species Tanacetum coccineum. The sequence continues at coordinate 19,475 of BQNB010021625.1, read as the reverse complement.
GGTGGGAGCTTCACTGCATAGTCCTTCAAATGTGATGGTTGTGACCGTATCCTGGTGTGTCGAGTGGGTTCGTGCTTGGAACTCACTCACATTTTCGTGGTGTCTAGAAAGATCATCTTCGCTAGTGACGTGATGATCAATTTCATGCACGATCTCATCATCTTGTGCAGGGGCGGAGCTAGTAGGGGGACTAGTGGGTGCTGAGCCTCCCCTAATCAGCCTATTTATTCATTAATTATCTATATTGCAAGCCACTTTTCTACTAGTTTTTTACATTGAGCCCCCCTTATCATTATAACTTTTTGCATTAAGCACTACCAGCCTCCCCTAACTGAAAATCTTGGCTCCGCCCCTGATCTTGTGGGCCTAAGTTGTTATCTTGAGTGGAGGTATTTTCATGCATGTGAGATTGTTCATCAATGGGTGTGTTTCCCCCTTACAACCAATCTTCAAATTCTTTTTCACTAGCCTTGGAAATTTCTTGGTGATCGTTGGGATCATTTCCTGAAAAGGGAAAAGACTCTTCTATAAACTTCACATGCCTGGAAATAACAATTTTCTTTTGTTCAAGATCATAAATTCAGTACCCCTTTGTGTCATAAGGATATCCAACGTCGTCCTCTCGGTTCAAACTTGTCCCCCTTCGTATCGTTGTTCCAATGGTAAGTTAGACAACCCAACACCCTCATATGATCATATTGAGGATGTTTTCCTAATAGGACCTCGTAAGGCGTTTTGTTGTTTAAGGCTTTAGATGGAACGCGATTAATGATGTATGCAGCCGTTAAAATACATTCCCCCCCAAAATTTTATGGGAATATTTGCCTCAAACCGAATAGCTCGAGCCATTTCAAGAAGGTTCCTGTGCTTCCGTTCCACAACCCCATTTTGTTGCGGAGTATGAGGACACGTGGTTTCTAAAATAATGCCTTGTTTTCATAAAAAAACTCTCATCTGATTAGATGTGAACTCTCCTTCATTATCACACCTAAAACGCTTGATTTTCTTGCCAAATTGTCTCTCAACCATGTTATGAAAACTTATTAAACACGTGCTTGCCTCACTTTTCTGTTTAATCAGGTATACCTAAACTGATCTACTATAATCATCAACCAAGGTGAGAAAATAATTTGCACGTGATAGTGATGGTGTCCTATAACCTCCCCAAATGTCACAATGAACCATATCAAAACAATCACTTGTTTTTATAGAACTATTTGGAAAAGGTAGTTTTGTAAACTTTGCTCTATTACAAGAATCACAAACATTATTTTCGGAATTAAAATTGATGTTTCTAAAAAGGTTCACATGGGATAGTTTTACATTTGAAGAATGCCCAAGTCTCTTATGCCATGTGTTGGATGTAACTGCCATAGCCTTTCTTTCTCTTCTCAAGACTCCCATTCGATAAAGACCATTAATGCAATTACCCGCTCCAATCAAGCTCCTCGTTCTCAATCCCTGCATTACAAAGAAATCAGGGAAGAAGGTGATTGCACAATACAAATCTCTTGTTAGACGTCTAACCGATAACCCGTTTATCTTTATTCCTCCCTTAAGAAAAACATCACCATTCCCCTTTACGGGAACGTCTATCCCGTTGGCAACAGTAACGGGTGTTTCATTTTCATTCGTGGTAACGTTTCCGAGCACCTCCTTTTGATAGATCATGTGCTCAGTAGCACCCGAATCCATGGCCCCCCAATAACCTTTATCATCAAACGTACATGCCATGTTTGCTTGAGGTGTCTGCTGTTTAAGATTGGGAGAATGGGAGATTGATAGGAGTTGCAAAGAGGGTTTTTAGTTGTTTCGTGTTTGGTAAAGAAACAAAATGTAAAAAAAGAAAATTAATTTGCATTTGACGTTACTTTCGAGGGGGCAGAATGTAATTTTTTTCTAATGTATAACTACATAGTACAAAATTGGTACTTATAAGCAAAATTTTTGGGGGGGCCACAACCCCCCTTGGCCCTTTATATCTTCCGAGCACCTCCTTTTGATAGATCATGTGCTCCGTAGCACCCGAATCCATGGCCCCCCAATAACCTTTATCATCAAACGTACATGCCATGTTTGCTTGAGGTGTCTGCTGCTCTTGGTTTTGCTTCTTGCAGTCACCAAAAAATTTCAGGAACATATCGTATTGTTCGTTAGTCAATCCATGTATGGGACTAGATACGGGATCAACAAAAGCTGCCTTGGGTTTGAAATTTTCCTTCCTTGCTTTTCTTGGCCACCAATCGGGATACCCAATTAGCTCAAAACATCCTTCGCGACTGTGCCCATCTTTTCCACAATTTGTACAGTTTTCTGTTTTGCTTGTCGAGCCTCCTTTTTCATTTTTCTGCCACGATTTCTTCTGTGGCCGATTCTCTTTTCGATTGACTTGTAAGGCTGCCATTTCTGTGGTCGTTTTCTTCCCGATTGTTACATTTCTTTGATGTTCATCTTCCGCCACCATGTGATAGGAATTGCTCAAACTTGGTGTAGGTTTCATTGCTAATATCTGTGTACGAATGACATCAAAATCGCTGTCAAGACCTAGCAGGAACTCATATAGGCGTTCTTTCTCCTTTAATTCAACTAGTTTCTTCCCAACCTCACACTTGCAACCATTACATGTACAGCGTGGGGTGAGTAGTACGGTGTTTATTTCATCCCAGATCCTTCTCAATTTCGTAAAGTAAGCCGAAACTGTGACTCCATCTTGTCGAGTTACATTGAGAATATGTTTCAATTCATAAGCCCTCGGTGCACTTTCTTTTCCGAAACGTTCCTTCAGATCCTTCCAGGCTGCGGTATTGGCGTATTTCACACTTGCACGTATCTCTTTCTCCATTGCAGTGGTGAGCCACCCTTTAACCATAGCATCGCACCGCATCCACGCCATGTAATCTTTACTGGTGCTTTCTGGTTTCTTGATTGATCCATCAACGAACCCAATTTTGTTTTTGGCAAACAAGAAATTTGTCATCTCTTGTACCCAGTCGTTGAAATTGTTGTCCTCAGCCCAGCATTTACCTGCAATGTCCTTGGATAGTCTGGACGAATGTAGATAAAAAGGAAATTCGGATCGTTGTCACCTGTTCTTCGATCCATCACTCGTGCCATTAGAGCTTTTGAGTTGATGATCTTAATTTTGATTGGCCTGCTCTCATACCATGAAGAATAAGGTAATCAAAGAGACAATTGTATATGAATTTGTAAGTTCTTCATCTTGAATCGCAAATCACAATTACAATAAATAGGGAAAAGAAGAAACTAATCAAGGCAACAAATCAGCCAATCCCTAAGAAAGAGGCGGTGAATAAGGAAAATATGATTTGACTAATTCCAATAGTTTATGCCACACTCTACAAGCTCACACTTAATCGTGAAGTAGCGGTAGGTGCCATCACCTTCGATGTAGCACAATCTCCTAAGTTTGTGCTCAAAATTATAGGCGATGAGCATATCCGTCACGAGGTACCAGGGACGAAGTCATGACCAAATATGACCGCGTGCACACTTTTGTTTAACCGTAATATAATAGAGGTAAAAATTGAATTAAAACGAAGAATTCATTAAAACGATAAGACTAGAAAAACATTTCGATGGAACGGGTGCATTTATGATACATTTGGGAAAAATCGTTGTTTTTCTCAAAAATTAACACTATATCGAAAAAATCAATAGGTGTCCCGGGCACCCGGGGACACCCCCTGGCTCCGTCCCTGCGAGGTACTATTATATATGTTTATAGAATCCGACCAATACATGCAAAAGCTATCACGTATTTACTATATCTTAATTGTTTTGATAGTGGGACTTTCTTAGGGGCTTTAGACGTGTACAACTAATGAAGCGTTACGTATCAAGGAAGGAAGGACTATCAATTTCATTGCCAATTCTTTATTTACCTTATAACACTCGTCCCGTATGTCTTTCATGTGTCATTGTTTATTTAACATTATGCCACTCTTTATAAGTCTTATTCCAATCTTTATTGGTCCTTTGCAAATTTTGAAGTTGCGGGAGGTGTGGTGTCCCGATTCCCGAGTTTGTGCTTGAGACGCTTGGAGATGAACGCATACATCATGAGGTACGTACTACTACTTTTAATAAACCAAAATACACACTTGCATAAGTTATACATATATTTAACGTAACGCGTTTCAGTCTTGATTGTTGTGACAGTGGGACGTGCTTGGGGGCTTAGAAAACTATATACATTTTTAGTCCAGTTATCACCATTGAATGATCAATTTCGATGCCTCAATTCAAACACACTTGCATCAAAATAATTGTAAACACCTTTAAAAAAATATGATCAACAATCAATACACAAATAAATACGACGGTCACTCATCAACCTTATCAACAATCAATACACAAGCAAATACAACGCAACAACTTACTTACACTACCATTAACTTCATGCAACAACCTATCATTTAACATGGATCCCTTTTATTTATAAACTAGTCTCACTTTCTACTTGCACACAAAAAATATATATATAAAAAAAATTCTACAACAAACTGTAACCTAATTCCCCACACACGATCAAACATAAATACTTTTAGTTTTCCTATCAACAACTTACACACATGAATTGAAACACAAGCAAACTGAGGTATTTATTCTCTTTCATGTTTACTTAATTTTTTTAAACTTCTCAACAGTTATCACATTTTTGACAGTGTTTTTTTCAAGATCTGTTGGTGACATAGCCGGAATATCCGTACCTTCACTGCTGGAAATGTACGGTTTATTTTTATCAGAAAAATTGTTGTTAAGTTTGTCGTGTATGGTTTATTTTAGTTAATTTGTGTTTTTTTCTTGCTAATAGTTTCGACCGATAAGTAGCTAAAACTTAAGGGTGTTTGTTTAAGCTTATATAGCGGGCTTATGACTTATGTGGTTTCGGCTTATGTTACTTTTTGCGTCTAATTTTTAATTTTTAATTTTCTTTTTATAAGCCTATTATAACATGATAAGCTTTTATATGCCGAAAAGTTCAAAAATAAGCCAAAAATCAAATAAGCCATAACCTCTCTATATAAACTTAAACAAACACCCATTTAGTTAACTTGTGCTTTTTGTTGCTAAAAAATGTCAAATATATGGTCATAATATATGTGCTTAATTATTTGGTGAAAATATCTAAACTTACTTAGTTGATTAATTTTGAGTTTGTGTATAAATTTGCTAAATGCTTTTTTTAATGTTTTATATTCTTAAAAAAAAATGCACTCTATGTTTTTTGAGTGTTTGTTTTAGGTTAAACAAATCTTTGTGTTTGTGTGTCAGGGTTTTGTGGATTTATGTAGAGAAATATATTTTAGTTTGTTTTAGGTGGATTATTCTATCTTTTTTTAAGTATGTAATATAAAAATTAATTTGTAGTATATTTAAAAAATGTATGTTTTTATATTATATTTGTAGTGTGTGTGCTATTTGACGAACATTAAAGCCTTTCAACCACCTCCCAACAGGTTGCCTTTGGCAGGAAAGCTCGTGCAAAAAGAGCTTGAAGTAAGCTTTAATTAATTTGATAACATCAACGTGAAAAACAAGTAAAAGTATAAATAAACTTTAACGGAAGTGAATAACCTTAAATATTGATTTATAGAAATAAATATTGATAGATGAGACTTTAGTCTATGTTAAGAAATGGTTGAAAGGCTTTAATGTTGGTCAGATAGCACACATACTACAAAATATAATATGAAAACATACATTTTTAAATATAATACAAATTAATTTTCTATAAAAATTACATACTTAAAAAAAGATAGAATAATCAACCTAAAACAAACTAAAAAAAATATTTCTCTAGATAAATCCACAAGACCCTCACACAAACACAAATATTTGTTTAACCTAAAACAAACACTCAAAAAGTAAGAGTATGGACAATTTTAGTGACATGATTTCCTTCTAACTTAATTGTCATTAATTCATTCCATGGGATCCACATAAGCTATATTTGATGCGCTTAATTAGGCAATGTTATGGTGAGGATCACTACAATTAGTCCTGATCAAGAGTTGTGGTCGTCTAGTAGTGCTCCTCAGGGCTCTCTAATGTTTATGCCACACTCTACAAGCTCACACTCAATCGTGAAGTAGCGGTAGGTGCCATCACCTTCGATGTAGCACAATCTCCTAAGTTTGTGCTCAAAATTTTTGGCGATGCATGAGCAAATCTGTCACGATCGGTACTACTATGTATGTCAATAGAAACCGACAAATACATGCAAAAGCTATCATGTATTTACTATATCTCAATTGTTTATAGAAACCAGCCAATACATGCAAAACCTCTCATTTTTATTAAAATTTAGAGGGGAAGGGCATTCTCCTTGTTTCAATATGGCCATAGACAATCTCTACCATCAATTCAATGTTGTTTTTGAAGTTATTTTTGTGACAGTGGGACGTGCTTAGGGGGCTTAGAAAACTATATACACTGAAACAATACTCAACTGGCGGTGACTGCAGGAACAACATATCTGCTTCTATGGTAATTAGTTATTCACTCGACGCAACTACAGCAAATACAAGGCAACACCTTACTGCCACTACCATTAACTTCATGCAACAACCTATCATTTATCATGGATCCCTTTTATTTATAAACTAGTCTCACTTTCTACTTGCACACAAAAAATATATATATATAAAAAATTCTACAACAAACTGTAACCTAATTTCCCACACACAATCAAACATAAATACTTTGAGTTTTCCTATCAACAACTTACACACATGAATTGAAACACAAGCAAACTGAGGTATTTATTCTCTTTCATGTTTACTTAATTTTTTTAAACTTCTCAACAGTTATCACATTTTTGACAGTGTTTTTTTCAAGATCTGTTGGTGACATAGCCGGAATATCCGTACCTTCACTGCTGGAAATGTACGGTTTATTTTTATTAAAAAAATTGTTGTTAAATTTGTCGTGTATGGTTTATTTTAGTTAATTTGTGTTTTTTTCTTGCTAATAGTTTCGACCGAATAAGTAGCTAAAACTTAAGGGTGTTTGTTTAAGCTTATATAGCGGGCTTATGACTTATGTGGTTTCGGCTTATGTTACTTTTTGCGTCTAATTTTTAATTTTTAATTTTCTTTTTATAAGCCTATTATAACATGATAAGCTTTTATATGCCGAAAAGTTCAAAAATAAGCCAAAAATCAAATAAGCCATAACCTCTCTATATAAACTTAAACAAACACCCATTTAGTTAACTTGTGCTTTTTGTTGCTAAAAAATGTCAAATATATGGTCATAATATATGTGCTTAATTATTTGGTGAAAATATCTAAACTTACTTAGTTGATTAATTTTGAGTTTGTGTATAAATTTGCTAAATGCTTTTTTTAATGTTTTATATTCTTAAAAAAAAATGCACTCTATGTTTTTTGAGTGTTTGTTTTTGAGGTTAAATACAAAATCTTAGTGTTGTGATGTCAGTTTGTGATTTATGTAGAGAAATATCATTTAAGTTGTTTTAGGTGGATTATTCTATCTTTTTTTAGTATGTAATATAATATATTAATTTGTAGTATAGTTAAAAAATGTATTTTTTATATTGTAATAATTGTCTGTGTGTGCTAGTAGAACACGAACAATACAAGCCTTTCAACCGACCTCCCAACAAGGTTGCCTTGGCAGGCAAGCCTCGTAGCAAAAAGAGCTTGAAGTAAGCTTTAATTAATTTGATAACATCAACGTGAAAAACAAGTAAAAGTATAAATAAACTTTAACGGAAGTGAATAACCTTAAATATTGATTTATAGAAATAAATATTGATAGATGAGACTTTATCTATGATTAAAAATGGTTGAAAGGCTTTTAATGGTGTCAGATAACACACATCACTACCAAAAAAAAAAATAATATAAATAGGAAAACATCATTTTTAAATATAATACAAAATAATATCTATAAAAATTACATACTTAAAAAAAGATAGAATAATCAACCTAAAACAAACTAAAAAAAATATTTCTCTAGATAAATCCACAAGACCCTCACACAAACACAAATATTTGTTTAACCTAAAACAAACACTCAAAAAGTAAGAGTATGGACAATTTTAGTGACATGATTTCCTTCTAACTTAATTGTCATTAATTCATTCCATGATCCACATAACTATAGTTATGCGCTTGTCAATTAGGGCAAATGTTATGTGAGATCACTACAAATTAAGTCCCGATCAAGAGTTTGGTCGTCTAGTAGTCTCCTCAGTTCTCTTCTAATGTTTATGCCACACTCTACAAAGCTCACACTCAATCGTGAAGTAAGCGTGGTGCCATCAACCTTCAGATTACAACAATCTCCTTAGTTTGTGCTCAAAATTTTTGCGATGCATGATCAAATCTGGTCACGATCTACTACTATGTATGTCAATAGAAACCGACAAATACATGCAAAAGCTATCATGTATTTACTATATCTCAATTGTTTATAGAAACCAGCCAATACATGCAAAACCTCTCATTTTTATTAAAATTTAGAGGGGAGGGGGCAGATCTCCTTGTTTTCAATATGGCCATAGACAACACTACCATCAATTCAATTTGTTTTTTGGAGTTTATTTTTGGGTGACAGTGGGACGACTTAGAGGGGGGGCTTAAAAACCTATACACTGAAACAATAACTCAACGGCGGATGACTGGCAGGATACAACATATCTGCTTCTATGGTAATATATTATTCACTCGACGCAACCCCCCCCCCCCCCCCCCCCCCCTCTCCCTCCCCTCCCTCCTTATAGATCCCCACAACATTTGATGATGTGAAACAGATTGAGGGTTCGAGCTATGAGATTTTAATCAAAGAAGTGAACGTCAACCGGTCTGGATCGCTGGTGGTGTGGTCCACTGTTTTAAAGAAAGATTTTGATCTTATGAGCAATGGCGAAGGAGTTTCAGAATATTCGGCTGATATAGGAGGTTTTTCCGTCCAGCAACAGATGGACCACACCACCGCTACTAATACAGGTGGTTCAGTTATTACATTGGTAGATGTTGGTTGATGGTAACCAGCCGTTGCAGGAAAAAAGGTAGCAGTCGATAGAGTCGATCATTTTTGCTATTAATCAGACTGTAGAGAGAGTTAAGGAGGCATTGGAGAAACCGCGGCCACCTTCTCCTTCTAGAGGTACATATATATACAACCCGCTCTGCGTGTCTGTTAAACAGATTATATTTTCCAATGCTTTTTGTTCACAATCTGTTTCTATTTATATATACACACGACACGCACATATATAAGCCTTATAGGATTATCATTTTCTCAAAATTGTTTTCTAATCTATCTTTTTATATGAAGAATTTTCAGGAGATTGGCAACTAGTCGGAGCTGATGACATTGCAAGTGAAATCCTGCAAGACGAGTTACGACAGCTTAAAATGAATTGAAAAGACATCTATCACAGCGTCCGAGTATCTATTAATGCTCATACTAGCTATTGATATTAAACTTTTGTGGTCTAGAATGAACAAGATTGTTATTATGAGTTTCATTTGAATGTTAACTTTGTATTCACTTTGATTACTTGTCTTCTTCCACTCTGCTATATATATGTGGAGTCCTCTTGTGTGGTAACTTTTATTATTTCGTTTATACGTACAAGTATAAAATTATGATCAGTCTGATACATTGTAGTACAACCTGAGTAACTAGTTTATGCTTAACTGTTTTCACACAAACCCGCCATCCCGGACATGACCTAAATTGGCACCCCTAGTACTATAATGTAAAGAAATGGGATCAAGTGGGTTGGTAATGATCAAATGGTTTCATGCTGAAATGGATCAAAATGGCTGGATCAAGTGGGCACGGTAGTAATTAGTTGGTGTACGGATACAAAAGCACCTTGCAGTTGCAAGTCATGACTCATGGTTGAGGTTTAACTAGACCATTTCATCATTTTATATTGATGTAAATAGATATCTAACAAATGGTCATCAAACTCATTGCTTGCAAGTGAGCGTCACATCATCATTCAGCACATCATAAAACCTACAACCAAACACGTGTAGTGGTCGCCATAAAAAGAACACATAAAAAAATCTCACTTTATACATACATACTCAATAATATACCCCACAAACACTAAAAAGAAAAAATAAACTTCAATAAGTTTGGTGATCCGCATCAACAAAATGCAACCTTGGCGCGCGGTTTGGAGGAGGGCTAGCTGCGTGTAGTGGTGTCACCACCGAATATCGACCACCACCCATCCCACTCAGCCTAAAAACGAATGAATTTTGAAACGAATGAAATGCATTAAAAGTAGGCTTAGGCGTGAAAATGATACTATATTGTAAGAAATATTTTTTTCTTAAACGCTTAACAAACATTCAAATCTTACTTTAATCAAGTGTTTACTTTTGTTGGTTGCTAATGGTTATCAAGAATCTTTCTAATTATATTTATAGTTACATTCAGACAATCATCAACTAGAGTCGAATAAGATGACTGAATGGATGTTATTTATAATGCACATAGGTTATGATCATGGCCGTCTTTGAATTTTTAAAAATTTTGAGGGTTAAGGACGAAATTGCTTTCGAGAAGGGATATCATACATAAAGTTTCACAGTTTTTAATATATAATGCAAATTAGTTAGTTATTTAAACGTCCAACATATAATTATTTAATTTTCTCATTTAAATATATTTTTTTTTTGAGAAAAATATGTGTACATATGCATATAATAGTTGATGGGACAAATTTTGATCCCTTAAAGTTTTTTGTGCCTTTGCGGTCGCCTACCCCGCACATTCTCAAATTTATAATTTATCGAGTTTCTTTGGGTTTTTTGTTTTTTTTTATAGTTGTATGAAACTTTTATAGACCAATGGTCTAATAATTTATTCCAACTTGTTATTCCCCAAGTCTCATATATTCTCCTATAAATACATGGGAGCATTACAACCTCATTCATCACTAAACTCTCATAACAAACATAATACATCATGAAAAAATGGCAAATCTTTCTTGTTTTCTTGTTAGCTTCATACATAGTGTTTATGTCCATGAAGCACCACCAGCCAGAATACTTTTCCATCAATGGCATTACATACCAAGTTCGTGTCGTAAATGGCTTCACGAGCAACTCCTCACTGCCTCTCGTCATATGGTGCGCCTCACAAGATGGTGACATTATTGGTGGTCGAGCTCTTCAAGAAGGTGATGACTTAGCTTGGGATGCGACACTTAGTTTCTGGACCTCAAACCCTGCTTTCACTTGCACCATGAAATGGGATCGAACCAGGAAGAAGTTTGATGCTTTTCGGGTGCACCAAGACGGACCCAATTGTGGAAATCTTAGGAAATGTTCGTGGTTGGTTAAGGAGGATGGTTTTTATTTTAGCAACGATGAGTTAAATTGGGTTAAGGATTTTTCATGGTTATAGTACGTCTCGTAGGTTAACATGCATACTACCTTAGCTTCTTTTTTTCTTACGTAAAAGATGTGTTATGGGTCTCGTTACTTATACCACGATATGTTTTTCGTATAAGTTTTGCGGTTACTATGGTATTTGACTATTTTCGATCTGTTATATATGTTACTCTATTCTTTTTATGCATGCATCCCTTGAATCGAATGCTAGAGCTAACTATTAATATTCAGACTATCATATTATTCAATTCATTAGACACAAATTAAATGGATCATGCCTCTTTTGTTAAAGTTAAAAGACCCTTTTGTATATTTGACAGAAAATAATTATTTCATTATGCTTACAAGCAACGATCATTTAATCATAAATGATGATTAAACATGTACCAATATTACTAAGAACATAATACGACGTTTGTCACTGAAACAAACTGTTCCATTCGAAACTTTTTTTTTTTTAGAACAGCATCTTTATTAAAAAACTAGCCGAAGCTAGAAAAGATTACAAAGAAACAATAGTAACAAAAGGATATTTTAACCAATCTATCCAACTAAACTTAAGCTTAGGATTTCTAGATGAAATCCATAGAAAAGATTGCGAAACTATAGAGATCATCCAAAGATGCAGAAAAAATCAGATTATAAGCTAACTATTTGGAATGCAGATATATTTGATATTACTGTTCAAGTAGTTATGCGATCGATCATGGTGAAACTTTCTTTTTAAGGAGTCGTCGTTGTCTATCAGGTGGGTGGCTCATAATACTACCGAAAAAGGCCAGTTGACAGTGAATATTAGATGGTGTGCAACTCTTTTTTGGTGACAATCGAACGCGGCACTGTATTTGGTGGCACAACTACAATTTTTACGTATGCATGTTTTAGCAAGCATAATTTTCAAAAGTATTTATAATATCTAAACTTGATTTTGGTCTATTTCAGTTGCATTAAAAATCTTTATGCTATCTTCAGTATAGATATTCGACTAGTAAATTATGAACCGTAAACATGCAACTTGACTGCTTTCTTAAACATTGTATAATTAAGCATGCATCCCCACACTTTAAAAGTTGAAGAGTGGGAATTTATAAAAACAAGTGACAACCAGGTTTAGAAATGCAAAGCACTTTAACAACTTGGCCAACATATTGATTGGTTTTTGATTTGGAAGATAAACTATTTAATTGGATATACATGATCCAAGTACCATCACCTTTAATTTCCTTTTTTGATCTTCAAATCATAAAACACCAAAAGTATTCCCACTTAGTTTTAACACCACACATTTGATCATGTGTTTCTCGTCTTGCTTATTGTTGCTTTGACTTTTGATGACCTGGATGAGACTTGGACAGATATATGTTAATGAACAATCCTTTCATGTTGCTAATGGGGGCGTTAACCAATCAAGAATTACAAAGATAACGCATGTTTGTTGTGGCTTGTCAAGTTTGTGGGGAAAGCTAGGGCATACACCACATGCCCACATGGATTGGTTCACTAAAAAGTCGAGTGGTTCACCAAAGGTCTCTTGGGCTAGCGGTAAGTGATGTTATGAATAATATTACAACAATATCGAAGATTTTAATAAACGTAATTGAGGCCTGCAAATCGCAGTGTCCTAAAACAGAATTTCATCTGTACAACGTCTATTTTGAGGGTACAACAATCAATTCAAGAAAAACTTGAATCTATCGAATCTAATATTGCTTCATGATGGATTTGTAGAGTATTTTCTGTGTATTTGATGATCAAAACGCTGGAATGATGGCATTATATGTAGGGAGACTCGTGGCTCTTCAAATAGTCACATTGTTTCATGAAAAGATGCTATTAGCGACGACTTAGCGACAGAAAATTCGTCGCTAACTGATACAATTTCAAACCGTCGCGATGGTTCACTCAATGACACATTTTCAACAGATAAAACTGCCACCATTTCGATTAAGCGCGTCTTTACAATGTAATGGTTCATTAGCAACGGTTTTGTGACAGAAAAATTGTCGCTAATATCCATTATGTTCCAACAATACCTCACATTTTCTATTCAAACGCCAATAACACCTCACATTTAAATAAAAAATAAAATAATTTAAAGTTACTTATTATTCTATTTCCATCAAATGTAATATAGCATTCATTATATTAGGTGTCTTTTGGACTTGAACCAATCCTAATGAGTACTTATCATATTTACTTTGTGGGTAGTGAACATTAGTCTTGAACTAACCACGTTGTATAGTAAATCGAGACAATTAGTATCACACATATCATATCTATGCAATAAGATATTCTTATCGTTGTGTTCATTTCGGTCGTGAACATATCCTTATTCATGAGAATTTGAGAGACCTTAGCCATCTAGTTTCCAAAGATACGATCACACATCAATCTCGTATAGGTAATGCCAATCAAGAATATTCTTTAGTATTCCGTTGTAAAAGCCATTAGCATTATTAAGAATTAAAATTTTGCCGTCAATCATCAACGGATAAATACACAAAAATTTATCTTAGGAATGGGCATACCGTGTGTTAGTACTTTTTGAGCTTTACTCAACTAGTTTTCCTATTGAACCTAGACCATGGGATCTCCAAATTTGCTAGGTTAGGTTTCCGCCGAGTATTTACTCATTGTCTTGGCTTTAAGCCCATATCCCTCGATGTAAATATGACTTGTTCTCTACAAATTTGGTCATGTATAATTCATTTTATACATCAAGCTTCCTAGAACTTGTGTATATTGTAACTGAGATACACTTTGTCCTTTGTTCTTCTTTAATTGAACCTTAGGATCAAAGAGAGTTACAACTGGTCTATCATCATAATGCCCAAATTTCCTAAGTGTCTTCTCAATGTAATGAGATTGGATAAGGATGTATCCATTGAAATTCTTTTGAATTCTAATACCAAGAATGACATGAGCTTCTCCCATGTCTTTCATATCAAATGAAGAATGAAGCATTTTCTTGGTTTAGTTAATGACATCCATATTTGTTCCCATAATCAGCATATCATCCACGTATAAACAAATAATGACAAATGCATTTTTGTATTGTTTAACATAAACACATTTATCACATTCGTTTATTTGAAATTCGTTTGATAAAAGAGCGTTATCAAACTTTGCATGCCATTGTTTTGGAACTTGTTTAAGGCCGTAAAGAGATTTAACCAATTTACAAACCTTATGCTCTTGACCTTTGACAACAAACCCCTCAGGTTTTTGCATATATATTTCTTCATCTAATTTACCATTTAAGAACGTAGTCTTCACATCCATTTAATGTATAATCAGGCTGTGAATTGTTGTTATAGCAATCAATGTTCTTATAGAGGTTATCCTTGTAACTGGTGAAAAAGTATCAAAGAAATCTTGACCTTCTTTTTGATAGTATCCTTTGGTCACTAAACGAACCTTATACTTCTCTATGGTACCATCAGGTCTTAAATTCTATTTGAAGATCTACTTATGGCTTATTGGTTTATGTCCCGAAGGTAGATCAACCAATTTCCATGTATTGTTATGCACAATTGAGTCTATTTCACTATGAATAGCCTGTCTCCAATAAGGTGCTACTGATGATTCCATAGCAGCCTTATATGTTTGTGGTTCTTCATTAACAATATACGTCATATAATCAGGTCCAAAGTCTTTATTGACTTTTTCACGCTTACTTCTTCTAGCTTCAACATTCTCTTATGGAACTTGAGAAGTATTGTCTCTTTGATCTTGAGACAATTGATCATTTAATACTCTTTTTCTTGGATATGAGATTTGTTTATCTTTATCCTTATAAGGAAAGGTATTTTCAAAGAATTCTGCTTCAACAGATTCAATAATTGTGTTGTTGCTTATGTCCTCTACATTGGATTTGTAAACCAAGAACCTATAAGCAACACTATTAAACACAATCAACAGTTTTTGGTCCAAGTTTGGTTCTCTTTGGTAAAGGTATTTGAACAATTGCCAAACAACCATACACTTTCATCCTTTTATAAGAAGGTTGCTTTTCTTTTCATAATTGTTATGGAGATTTGTCACTCTTCTTATGAGGAATTTTATTTAATATTGTATTTGTAGCAAGGCATGCTTCACCCCAAAGACCATGAGGAGCCCCTAAAGTAATTAACATTGAATTGATCATGTTCTTCAAAGTTATATTCTTACGTTTAGCCACTCCATTTTGTTGTGGAGTGTATGGGGCTGTTGTTGTTTGGTGTACAATACCAAATGTAGAACAAAATTCAGCAAAGTTATAGGATTCGTATTCTCCTCTTCTATCAGACCTTAGAAATTGATCTTTTTGTGTAGTTGATTTTCAACTTCTGCTTTATATGTCTTAAACATATACAAAGCTTCATCGTTGGTATTTATTAAGTACACATAACAAAATTTACTGCAATCATCAATGAAAGTAATGTAATAATTATTTCCTCCTCTTGATGAAGTTTCTTTGAAATCACATAAATCAGTATGTATTAAACCAAGTATTTCATTTGATTTTTCTAAAGATTTATGTGAATGACTTGTGAATTTAGATCAAACACATGACATAAAAAAAAATTTCACACTGTGATATTTTATCCTAAAAATTTAGGCAACATGCCTAAGTTTATCATTCTTTGCAAGGAATGAAAATTAACATGGCCTAATCTAGAATACCATAAGAAAGAAGGATCAATCATGTACACTGAAGCGGTGCTAGTACCGGCGTTATTATTATTTATAACGTTGTCATCAGTTACAACACTTAGTTTGAAGAGTCCCTCATCGACGTAACCCTTTCCAACATACACACCACCTTTAGTGATTTCAAATTTGTCTGATTCAAATACGAATTTAAATCCCTCATTACTAATAATAGGGCCACAAATCATATTTTTGGTGATGTTTGGCACATGCAACACGTTTGTGAGTACAAGATCCTTTCCAAAAGTTAGCTTTAGTATGACTTTCCATTCCATTTTCCTTCAATCTTTAAAGCGGTTCCGTTCCCCATGAACATTGGTTGGGTTGTATATTCACCTGTTTGTAAGATACGTACACCTTCTTTGAATTGCATTTGTGCTTTATGACACATATATCAAAAAACCAATCAACAACATTAGTGGTTAAGAAGGATCCAATAACTCCAACAAATTCTTTTGGAGATTCCACATGGTTTGCTTGATTAGAATTTCCTCAAGAATTTCCACCTCCATGCTCTTTCTTATGGAGACAATCCTTAGCTTTGTGCCCAGGTTTCCCACAGACCCAACAATGATAGACTTTCTTGAAGTTGTAGCTCTTTTTTTTGGTGTAATCCTTCTTTTCATCCTTAGACTGTTTTTGTCTAGAACCACTACCATTTTTGCCTTTGTTTTTGTGGTTAGACTTGGATTTGGAAGAGCTTTCTCCAACCATGTTTGCATTTGGTTCTATTGAATTTGCATCAGCCTTTTCATTTATCTTGTTATCTTCCTCAACACAAATTTTAAGAACAAGTTGCTTAAAACTCATACCATCAGTCAAATGTTTAAGATATAACTTTAAAAAAATTCAAGATTGAGGCAATTTTTCAATAATAGAACCAATAAGAAAGTTAGAGCCTCTTGAGGTAAATGGATACATCCACCGGTTGGGAATAGGCCCGCCTTCTAAAGCCTCTTGAGGTAAATGGATAACCAAGTGAATCATAACGTCAAAGAAAGCAGGAGGATATATGAGCTCGAGATTGCACAGAATATCGACCACCTGGCTCTGAGCTTTCACCATGTCAGCCTCCATCAAAGTTCGAGAGAAGATTTGCTTAAAGAATGAACAAAGCTCGATTATTGGTGTTGCAACGATTGTGTGCAAGTATTGTTGAAGTCCGTAAGGAAGTAAACGTTGCATCATTATATGACAGTCATGAGACTTCAGGGCCGTTATATTGCTATCATTATCGGTCACTTTGTGCTTGAAGTTAGATCCGAACCCATCTGGTAGATAAACTCAATATTGATAACTGTAGCAATGTCTATGGTCTCGACACCTTTGAGTGCCCATAAATCCTTTAGGTCATCAATCAAAGGCCTCAAGTAAACGTCAATGTCCATACCCGGGGATTTAAGGCCAGGAATTAACAACGTCAGCATTAAATAACTCTCTCTCATACATAACCACGAAGGCAAATTGTATGTTGTCAATATGACCGGCCACATGCTGTAAGACTGACTAAGTTTGCCGAACGGATTGAAACCATCAGCAGCCAACCCTAATCGAACATTTCTTGGTTCTGCTACAAAATCCAGATACCGGGTGTCAAACTTCTTCTATGCTCTACCATCAACCGGGTGTTGCATCTTACCTGGCTCCATACACTTTCGAGTAGCATGCTTAGTCATTTCCTTTGCAGTGTGACTAGACTTGTACAAACATTGTAGTCTAGGAATGATCAGAAAGTAACGCAACACCTTCTTAGGAACTTTCTTCCCCGTTGTGTTATTGTCTTTCCATCTACATGTGTTACACACAGGACATAACTGCTTCTCTTTGTTATCTTCGCCCTAAAATAAGAAGTAATTGTTTACACAAGCATGTATCGACTCATACCCTTACTCGATCATTTTAAATTTGTTCTTTATTGCATAGTATGATGGTGGGAGCTTGTATCCTTTATTGGGGGAAATACAAATTGGAAAACTCTAGCATTTCATTGAATATAGAATCTGTCAATTTACCTTCAACCTTAAAATGGGTAAATTTGCAATAAACTCTAATCGAGTCATATAGTCACAACTCGGGTATAGCTCCTCATTGGCATTGGTATATAACTCTTCAAACTCGTTACGTATAGCTTGAGTCAGTTCGTTACTTGTCTCACCAATATCTCCTTGAGTTGGCTCATTTTGTTCATTATTCGGAGGAATATAGCTAAGATTATTAAGGCACGCTGTCATGTCACTCATCTGAGGTTGTGATGTGTTATGTATTACTAGCAGAGGAAGATTTGTTCACCGTGGTGAGTCCATGTTTTATAACTTGGGTCCCACCCATTATTCGTAATGTGGTGTGAAAGGTTCTTGATAGCTACCCAAGATACATTACGACAAGACTTGCATAGACATTTTATATTTCCAAAAATATTCACTAACGGCTTGCAATGCTCGACAAATTTCTTAAGACCAGTAAAAAATGCTTTTTCACTACGCCCTAAACAGGGTCAACTCTTATCAATTACCATAACGGGGTTTAATAACACAATTAGTTATTATATGCACTTAATTAAACACATTCAAACGGGGAATACGAGTTGTTTGTTCACCTAGTGCAACTATGGAAGGCAATCCTAACCTACTATTTGAATGATTTGTCTCATATATGAATGCGTATAACCAATTTACTATTTGAGAAAATTTCAGCAGCATTTCCCCTCAACTCCCCAAATATGTGTTTAAAGACATATTTGTAAGAGTAAAGGAGAAACACCATCGAAATCATCTCAAATAGTAAACTAGTTATACGCATTCATATCCTAAATAAGACAAAACATTCAAAAAGCAGTCCCAAATAGGGGATTTTCCGAAATTAATTTCGGACGGGTTTACTATTGGATGATTAAATTCAGACAGGGATTTTCCGAAATTAATCACTAAAATCTTAAAACATTCAATAAAACCAATACCAAATGCATATCCAAACACGAATAACCAAAATAAACTATTTATTAAAAATTTATTATTTTATAAGCCTAAATCAAATAAGTTGTTTTTAAATAGCTTATGCTGATAAGCTGTTGTTAAACAACTTATCAGAATAAGCTGTTGTTAAATAGCTTATCAGAATAAGTTGTTTAAAAATAGCTTATTTTGATAAGCTGTTTTTCCTCAACCCCCGGCGACATGTCAAACTCATATTTAACTTCTAACGGCTTATTCCTTACCCCTGGCTTATTCCTCACCCAAAAGTATACCTTTGGTTGTTCAAGTGTTTCACATTTTTAAATAAGACCCGGGGACATGATAATTCTTTTTTAAACCAAGTTCAAGTGTTTCACAGCCGCGCCAAGTTCAAGACTAAGGGTTTAACTAGCACATACTA